>PVKE010000271.1:0-168146 GCA_004027555.1 Craseonycteris thonglongyai | reverse complement strand
GAGGGAGAGTTGTGTGGGGAGGGGGGAGTGGGCACCAGATATATGGGGTTGGAGGGGGACCTGATTCTGGGAGCTGGGCACATAATGCGATGCATGGGTGATGTGATGTGGAGTTGTCCATTGGGAAACTGTTTGATTGTTACCAACCAATATCACCCCATTAAATTTAACAATAAAATATAATAATATCAAATGCCACCTCCTCATAGAGCCCTTCCATGACTGTCTGACTCAAGATAGCCCCCTGTTGCTTCTCTCCCTAACTCAGCTTTATTTTCCATCATAGAACTTATCCCCACCTGATACCCTGAGCATTTATTCACCTGTTTATTGTCCCTTTCCCTCAGTAGAAGGCAGGCTTCTTGGGGGCAGGGACTTTGACTTGGTCACTCTCACATTACCTATGTCTGAAGCTTGCCTGGCATACTCCAGGTGCTAAATAAAGCAGTCTCAGTGAATGAATGAGTGCTCTTCACGGCCAACTAGGTACAGTCTGCTTGCTGTGTGACTGTGGACGTATCCTGTGTCATCTCAGGGCATGTCCTTTCCTAGTGAGCACTGGCTGAGAGGCAGGGCACACACCTGCCCTGTACTGTACCCTGTGCCAGATGAGCCCTGGGCTTAGCTCTTGAGCTCCTCACCATACGAGAGGATTGCAACAGACGGTCCCCGTCCAGTTTACCGGCTCCAGGCTGTGGATTGTCGTGATTACCACCAGGGGGCGCTCGATGCTTAGGTTCTGGACTACAGGCTGTGCACCTTAGCTTCTCTTTGGGTGGGTAGAAGTCACGGTGCTTGACTGGTCATTTAGTATCCCTGTATACAGGCGGTGTAAATGTGTGTGGAGCCACGCAAAGGCATTTCTAGAAGCCCTGACTCTGGGGCTCAAAGTGTGGGGTTCCAGCTCTATGACTCTCTTCCCGGAGATAAACCCCAGGAAATGATTCCTCTGTCTTCCCGGGGAAGGGAAGAAGTGGGCCCACTAGGATGGAACGTGTGAGGAGCACTCAGAGACATCCCACACGTCCCGGATCCCCAAATCACCAGTGCCTTTGGACAAGTAAACCTTTTGGCATCATGGAGCTGGGTGACCCTATTACCCCTGGGGTCTCTCCAATGAGCCAGAAACCTGGCCAACCTGTCCCAGCCCTTTGGCTTCCTTCCAGGCTGAGCCCTTTACTGTCCCAGCTCAGGTCAGGAAAGGCTCCCACCCTGGACTTCAGATTGTCCCCCGGACTCCTGTGGCCTTTGCAGAACAATCCCAGGAGTGAGGTGGCTCACACACATGCAAGCCCACTTCATTCTCTCAATAAGTTCAAATGTTTTTGCTATTGACTCTTACACAGATGGGGAAACTGAGGTCCAGAGAGTAGGAAGGACAGTTTGAGGTCACATCTCAGCGTGTGGTGTGCTTGGTTCTACTACACCCTGTGTTTTCAGTGTTCCCAGTGTTCCATCAGGCCATTCGCTTTCCAGAGATTTACCTCCTTCAGCTCAAACAGGCTCTGAGCCTTTGCAGTTACTGTTCCCTCGGCCTGGAACATCTTTCCCCCAGATCGACACGTGGCTGGTTCTTTCCTGTCATTCAGGCGACAGGTCGGATGTCACCTCTTCAGAGAGGCCTTCGGTGACCACACCTGGCTCCTCTCTTTCTCCCAGAGCATTCATTATCACCTGAAATTAGCCAGGTTCCTGGTTTATGGTTTATGCTTCGTCTCCCCTGTCAGAATGAAAGTGGAGCAGGGACCTTGCCTGACCCCATGGGTCATGCTGAATGGGCAAATGGGGACGGAGAGTTGCCTGTTACTCCCGCAGGTCTCTGGACAATAGCAGAGTCACAGGGACCCTCCCTGCAGGCCCCAGGCTCTGGGACACTCCCAGGCAGAATTACCCATCCCTCTCAGTGCTTCTTAGTCTAAGGTGACCAGACATCCCGCTTTTGGTGGGACAGTCCCGATTTTTAACAATTTGTCCCGCGTCCTGCGGCGTTTTAAAAAAGTCCCGATTTTTGGAAAGAATGCACGACAAGCTAGGGAACGGCGGGAGACAGACCAAATTTTTCATCAAGAACCCCCTCCCCCTGGTCAATGGTGTCCCGCTTTACCAATGTTAAAATCTGGTCACCTTATTTAGTCCCTCATCCACTCCCCCACAGGCAGGAAGCCATGGAGGTCACTTTAAGAACCAAAGCCAAGATACTGGAGGAAGGAGGGGAGTAGTAGGCAATGAGGGTGGGGTTCAGCCCCTGGTGGTCTGGGGAAGGGGTCCCAGGGATTGCGAGGTGCTGGGTGCCTTTGCTTTTCCGAACTCAGGCCGTGTATGTGGTGGGGTTTCTGACAGCAGTGGTGGTCCTGTGTGACAATGTGAGCTTTCTGTCAGGACTCGTCTGGAGACCACAGAGGGAACCACACCCTCACTGTGCAGAGTGCTGAGTGCTCCTGAGACTGCCCCGGGCCACAAGGGCTGACTGGCAGGACAGCCTGTGATGACGGGGTGGAGAGCAGATCCAGTCCTGCTCTGGGCTGAGAAGACCCGAATTAGAATCTGGGCTGTCACTTCCATGCTGTGTGACCTTGGGCTAGTGACTTCTCTCTGAGCTAAGGAGAAACAAACTTTGCTTTCTGGGGCTGGCTCTGGGACGCTACCCTCCAGGCCCAGCCTGTTCTGCCTGGCCATCCTCAATGCCCAGCATGAAGGGTCCCTTCTCTGGTTAGCGATCCCTCACCCTCACCACGGGAGTCAGGTTCTTTCCCTGGAGTCGCCCTGTTCTGCCTCTATCTGTAGCTCAATGGCTATAGATGTCTTTTCCTCTCCCACCAGACTGGGTCTTCTTGCTGGCAGGCCTGGGTCGTTGGTCATTTCTGCATCCTTCATGTCCAGCATGGGGACAGGCCCACCATAGATATGGCGGTGATACTGCTGAGTTGGGTCTCCAAGATTGGGTTGACTTCTATTCTCAAAGATCCCTCAGGACAAACTTGTCATTCCGATCTCTGATACTCATCTTGCACCCCCTGCACTTCTCTGCCTCCGCCTGGGGCTGCCCAGAGTGAGATCACATCGCTATTGCGGCGGCACCTAACGTCCCACAGGGGCAGGCATGGTGTGAAACATGCACACGTAGGATCATTGGATCCTCACAGTCACACTCGGATGCTATTTTATACCCATTTTAGACATGAACAGACTGAGGCTCAGGGAGGTCAAGTGACTTGCCTGAGGTCACACAGCTCACAAATGGCAAAGCTGGTGATGTGCTGGTCAACGTTTAACAACCAACTTTCTAAACACATAAAGCCTTGATCTGTGGTGCTTGCCAATTTCTGTGGTGTAAATGCTCCCGCAGAAGTTCAAGCTGCCAACATGACATCACAGAGCTTGAAGTTGGGAAGAGAGGTTCTCAATTGGCTCTGGTGAGGGGGCCAGCTTCCACACATCATGCGGCAAAACTATGATTCAAACCCAGGCTTGTTTGATGCAGACCAATCAGCATTCTAGTCTAGAGCCCCAAGGTCTGGTATTAAGTGAAAAAAAGCAAAGTGCCTAAGGGTGTATATCAAAGGGGGAAACCATGCATATATACATATATTTGCTGTGTGGCTGTATTAGCTATTCAAAAAAACCTGGACAAACAAACAACAAATCTATATAACCAGCCAACTGCAAATGGACACTGGGTTGCAGTTCTTTGCCAGGTGGGGCTGGGGGTCTGGAGCTGGCAGTGTGTGCTGAGTGGCTTGGTGGGGGCTACCCACTGGACCACGGCGTCTTTTGGCAGCCCTTGGCCTGTGCTGCCTGGCTAGAGGGGGTGGGGGGAGGTGAGGAAGCCACCATCCTCCCCGAACATGAGGGATGGGTACACTTGTTTTAATTATCGTCCATGCGCTTGGTCACTAAGACTGTGGCACTGCACTCTAAACTCAATTAGGGATTTAACAAACCTTATAAATCCTCCCAGCCTGAGCCTTGTAAGTCTGCAGAGCAGGGCCGGGTTAGCACTTATCCATCTCCAGCTTAATGACCTCCCCAGCCTGGCCTGAGAACGATTCAGGGCCCGTGACAGGTCTGATTAGTGAGCACAAGTGCAACCCCCAGCAAGGTGAGGAGAAAGAATGAGCCTGGTCCCCGCCCAGGGGCCGTAGGGATGTGAATCCTGGATCTTGAGGTTCTGGCACATGGGGGGAGGGGCAAGGAGGGCATGGCAGGTGCCTGATTAAGTTTTACTGTTAATGGAGCCCTGTTGGTGCTGTCTTACCCAGGTCATTTTTGGGGGACGGCTGTATGGTGTGCCACTTGTAACATTACTGTGCTGAGGGCCATGTGGGACCAAGCAGTCTCCTAGCAAGAAAGGTCGTGGGCAGATTTGAGGCTGCGGTGATCGCCTGTGTGTAGTGGGTGGGTATGGGCGAGTTTTGAGGCTGGGTTCTCATCTCCCAGTGATTGTGTTCCAGAGCCACATGTGACATCAGAGGGGGTCCAGATAGCCCTGTTTTTCAGGGGATAGGGTTCAGGCTTAGTGAGAAGATGGATTTTCCCACCCCACTGACTAGCCTCTAAGGTAGTGTGCTCCCCATTAGGGTACAGACAGCCTGGGATCCTCAGACCTGGTCCTTGTCCTCTGATGTGATCGTCCGGCTGCTAGTTACAGATGAGGACACTGAGGTTATGTAGCAGGTCCCCCGCCATTCGGAACTAGGATTTGCATGTGGGGACTCTCTCTTGCTCCTCTCTTTGGCTCACTCTTTGGTCTCATTTTCCTGTCTTCTCCCAGCCTCCTCCTGGTCTCTCTGTCTCTGATTCCCAACTCCCACTGAGTTCTTTGCCAGGAATTTGGGGGTGGGATGGATCCGAGCTCTCCCTTTTTTCTGTGGTCCCCACTGCTCGGAAGCAGGAGGCAAAGCTTGGGACCATTGCCTGGGGTGACAGATGCCAGCTGTTGTCCCCAGCAGCCCCTCTGACCCCCTCATGGCCCCTGACCTGGAAGCAGTCACCAGGAGGGGGCCTGGGTAATTGGTTCCATCCAAGCCTCATCCTCAGTGGCATAAAAGGGAAAGTTATAAATATTTTTACCTATAACTCACGACGAATAAAAATTTAATTACACTGAAAAATTTAAATTTCATAAGAAATAAATATTAATCCTGGAGAGTGACTTTTGTGGGAAGTTAACTTTCAAATGTCATTAATCTGGACAGGTCTGGGGTCGGGGAGGATGGGACACAGCCTCTGGGTCCGGCTTCTGGTCTGGGGAGGGGGCTTCCGCTCCGGACACTGAGGGCTGGAGGACTCAGATCTCCCCCCAGGGAAGAGCCGCCTTCAGCCCCCGTCCTCTCTTCAATGATAACTGATCATCTACTGCATCCAGACATTTTTCTGGGTGCGGGGGTACTGCCAAGAAGGAGACAGATGCTGTTATTGCATAAGGTCATATAGGGAGACATTAGATGAGTCACCACCAATGCCACTGCCCAGGTAGTACCCCTCTGCTGGGCACAAACCCCTCTCTCCCTGCTTGGTTTTATTTTATTATTATTATTTTACTTAAACCAAGCATCACATGCAAAGAAGAAGAAGCACAAAGCACAGGCATGCCACTCAGTGAATGATGACCGTTTGTAGGAAGGCACAGGCCAAGGAGTCTACATCAGTCCCCATGCTGGGCAGTTGGGGGAGGGGAAGGCCCTGCTTTGAGGACCTTCCAAGACAGTTTGATGGATGATTTTGCTGACTGACCAGGGAGAGAACGATTTGGGGGTGAGATGGCCTAATAGTAAGAGCATCTCAATACAATGATAGTTTGCCATGTGCCAGGATAGACTCCAAGTACTTTGTGGATAGTAGCTCATTTAACCCTGACAGAACCCCACAAAGTTTGTCCTGTTATGATCTCGTTTTGTTGATTAGAGAGTCCAAAGTCACAGAGCTGGTGGGAGACATAACTCAGTTAAACCTGAGTCCCCTGGCTTTCAGTTCCCAGGTTCCTCTGAGCTGGGAGAGCCCAGGTCTTGGCCCCTGGAAGCCTGGGTTTCAGTACCCTCTGGAACCTCTGCAGAACTTTGAATGTTTCACACCTGCTGTGTGGCCTCAGAAAAATTTCTCAACCTCTCTGAGCTTCAAGTTTCTCTTTTGAGACACAAGGATAGATATCCCCACTCGCTGCCTCCTAGGGTTTGTATGAGGCTGGGAAGAGGTGGTGGGGCTGGTGGCTGTAACCCTGATCACAGTGCTAAAGCTAATCTTAACCAACTCCTCTGGCCCATGCTGATGGGCCACACCAGCTCTACCATGTGTCTCCTTCGCTCCTCACCACAAGCCACGTCCCTGGGAGGCAGGCCCCGCTGTGATTCCCATGTGATGGGAGGACACTGAGGTCTCAGGAGGAGCCTGAGGAGAGTGGGGTGGTCAGAGGAGCCTCCTGTGGAGAGTGGTGGGGGCTGCTCTGGGCATGGCAGCGAGGGCAGGATTGGGATCTGTATTCTAGGAGGGAGCCCACATGAGCCGAGACAAGGAGGTCGATGTGTGCATGCTGTGTTGAGGGGGCTTGGGGTGGTGCAGGCTGGGTTCTGAGCTGCCCACTTCCCCATCCCATAGATACTGAAGTTGAGGTCATGCTGGGCTGGGGCTGCACAACCCGGGTCTGGGTCTACCCTGCTCCTGGGTGCAGGAGCAGGCAGTGGGGGTGAGAACTTAGATTTGAACCTGGCAAGCTAAGTTCCTGAACCTTGAGCATGAGCCCAAGGCTGTAGTGGGCAGCTGGGCCCAAGTGCCAGCTTGGGGCAGTGAGGTGGTGGCCAGAGAGCCTTGTCTTGCCGCTGACAGCCGCGTGGCTGGCTGGGACAACCATGCCTTATATACGGGGCTGGGCCCTAGGGGTCTCATTACCTTCTTTACGACCTTCCATAGAAGTAGGTGACAGAGACCTGTAGTTCTCCAGGGAATCTGGACCACGTCTCCCTTGGTTGGCTGGCCCAGGACCCTGAATGGGGGTACTTAGGCAGTAGGTAGCAAACCCACCTTCTGTAGCCAAAATGCAGAAATGCTTCTCCCTCCTGCCAGGCCCACACATACATACATTCTCACATATTCCAGACATGGACATGTATGCTGACATGCATGTGCACTCTCGCAGACCTATGCACATGCGCAGATGCTCATAACACAGGAGGCCACACAACCACAGATAGAGTCCTGCGTGTTCACGTGTCCCCAGCATCCACCCTCCCAGAGGCATTCTGCTGATGGAATGCAGTGATTTTTTCCTATTAAATGTTGCATTTGTTGTGCCTTTTAGTAGCTCCCCTCATTAAAAATGATATTATCCCCATAAATAAGCCGGTGCCCGAGAAGAGTGCCTGACTCCATTTCTCTTCCTAATTGAGACACTTAGCTTTGATTTGCACGCTGGCACGCACTGAGTGGATTAATTTTCAATTAATGTGGCTGGGTGGGCGGCTGCAGGAGAGTGGGCTCGCAGCCCAGTGGCCTGGAGGCAGGCGCTGGGGGCGGGGCCCGCAGGGCCCAGCCAGCATGTATCTGGCCACATGAAAGAGAACACTGCGGGGTGTCTGGAGCTTCATGGTTTTTTTTTCTTTTTCCCGTGGGAAAGTGGACCCTGGGGGCCTCTCCTGCAGGAAGCAGCCGCCTCTCCTACCAGGTGCTATAGACTGAATGTGAGTGTCCCCCCTCAACTTCATCTGTTGAAGCCCTAATCCCCCAGGGAGGTGGGGCCTTTGGGAGGTAATTAGGCCATGAGGATGGAGCCCCCATGATGGGATTAGTGCCCTTGTAAGGAGAGACATGAGGCCACAGGCTGCCATCTGCACACCAGGAAGTGGGCCTCACCAGACCCTGGATCTGCCCGCACTTTGATCTTGGACTCCCCAGCGTCCAGCACTGTGAGGAATAAATGCTTGTTGAAGCCACCTTGTCGATGGCAATTCGTTACAGCAACCTGAGCTGACCAAGTCACCAGGAAGGGCCCCCAATCTGTGGCTTGAGCCTGGGTTCTGCAACCAGACAAGCCTAGAGTCAGTCCTGGGTGCTCTTAGACCATTTGTGTTTACCTTCTTGAGACTTCGTTTCCCCCTCTGCAGAGCAGAGCTGTAATGTGAAGGCCTTAGAGGGCCAGCCTGCTCCTGGGCCTCTCAGCTGTCCCCCTCACTGTCACTGCAAACACTCATGATCCCTCCCGGGCAGGTGAGCAGGAGGATTGGGTGTGAGTGTTCTCACATTTCTATTTGCCTTCTTGTGGCACTTGCAAGCCATCCTCTAAGCCCAAGGCCTGGGCAAAAGTCCTCCCAGCTCCTGGTCCCTGCTGGTGGGGACCCTTCCTTCTCAGCTGGCTCCAGGGCCTCTTCCCAGACCAGATAAACATTTCTCTCTTCAAAGCGAACAAGTCTTCAGAGCTCTTCCATCAAATCAGGAGAATTTAATCAGTCCCTCTCTCTCCTGGATACAGCTACACCTGCTTTCTGGACTACATCTTCTTTCCCATCTGAGGCTGGGATTTCTCTTGAAAATCCCACCTCCTGCTGTTGCGTCATCAATCTGTCCTGCTCCTCCTGAGAGCCTCACCCCTGGTGTGGCTCAGACGATTCCAGGTCACTGACTTCCCAGGTCAATGCTGGGAAACAGCAGAGCTCTGGGGCTCCATGGGCAGCTTCAGGATCCAGGGCGGCCTGCGTTCAAATCCTGGTTCTGCTTGGCTCTGTGACCGTGTTATTCTGTCTCTTTAGTACTCAGTTTCCTCTGTAGAACGAGGGTGATAATAGCAGTATCTATTTCACAGGGGATGTTGTGCCGGCTACATGAGGTAAAGCATTTAGCACCTTGATACAGTATGGCAGCATCGCTCCCTCCTGGGTGCTTAATAGAAATGCAGAGTCTCAGGCTCCACCCAGATGTCTAGTGTCCTTGTGCACAGTTCAGTTTGAGAAGGTCTGATTCAATGCACTTCTTGGCACAAGGTAAGCGCTCACAGATGGGAACAGTCGTGACTACTAGTCTAATAAGAATTCTGTACGTTCAGGCAGATTCTGGAGCCAGCGAGAAGGCTGGGGGCTCCAATCCTGCAATTAGTGTTGTGTGCCCACTGCAGCCTGGCTCCCCGCGGTCCCCTTCTGTAAAAACAGAGACCACAATGCCATCTCCTCGAGCAGAGTGGCGAGTTAAGTAAGATTAAGCTGAAAGGCTTCCGAGAGTAGTGGACCGTGATGCTGAGATAATGCTTGAAAAACTGATTTGCATGTGTTTCATTGACTCTTCCTGCTGTTGTTCCCATTTTAAACATGAGAAATCAAGGCATTTCAAAACCAAGTGATTAGTCCAAACTCATTTAGTGAATCAGCTACCACATAGGGTCTAGTCCGGGGACCTAAAGCCATGAGCGACGCAGGACCCGTTGGCGAGCAATTATAATGGATCAGCATTAGGCCCCAGTGACTCTAGGCCCTCTCATCTGCTCTGCTCCCAGCCGAAACCTCTCGGCCTCCTCTTGCTTTGTTATTGTGCTGTTGGCTGAGTGCTTCTGTCTTGTGTGTTGGGGTGGTGGTGGCTGCAGACCAGGGAGGGAGTGGGGACAGGAAGGATGAGGCATATCCAGGATCTGACGGTTAATTAAAATGTCCTCATAGGTGATCAATCCCCAGTCAATGGCTTGAATCCACAATGACCCAGCTCCTCTCTGGTGGAGCAGAAAGCTGGGCTGTCCTCCTCCTGGTCCTTGGAGGCCCAGTACGGGGCCTCGCTATTGATGCTGCCTCCAAAATATTCCCATCTTGTTTCCATAATAGCTTCTGTCACGGCTCTTGACAGGCCAGCCATTAAGTCTTTGGCAAAATTGTAAGAATTATTAACATACGAGGTTTTATATTATTCGACAGCTGTCGGCTTCTTTGGAATCCACATCATCCTGTCCCCTCCCTTTCCTCCCCGCCCCAGAAGGATGGGAGGGGCCCACCTGTCACTGGGGAACCAGGAGGAGACAAGCCCATGTCAAGCTTCACTCACCATGGATTCTGTGCAGCTGTGGGGTGTTCCCTGAGGCCCTACAACCCGCCCCCCTGACCCCCGTCCAGTCCTAACCTGGATCCGTCCTTAACATGGACCTACCTCCTTCACACGTTGGCTTCAGTGACGATTCCCAACCTTCCATTTACCTCTCAACTCTGTCTAGACCCACACACTCATCTGTCTCTGGGATATCCCCTCTTTGATGGTTCAAAGACCCCATCCTGGCTCTCCTCTGAGTTTCCCATCATCCATCTGGTCCCCAGGCCAGAAATCCCTCGTCTGCACTCCCTCCTACACCTCACTGGCTCTGGCTCCCAGACTGTGTCCATTCTGCCTCCTAAAAGCCTCTTGACAATTCCCTCGACCCCAGTCCCTGCTACCTCCGCCCGCATGTGGGTCTTGACTTCTCTGATGGGGCCACCACATCTGTGTCTTCTCTGTGGGTGCCTGCCCAGATCCCTGTGGGTCTTTCCACCTAGTGCTTGCCTGCCCTGCTTCCAAAGCTGAAGCCTGTCTCTGCGATTGCAGCTTGCTCCCCACCGGCAGGCAGGAAGTTCTGTGAGGAGTGGTGGCCCATCCTGCTTCCCAGGGGCCCTCTCCTGAGTCGTGGAGGGGAGTTGGTGTATGAAGGCCCCAGCTCCTTCCCCTGTGCGAGGATAACTGAAGCCCCTGGTCTAGTCCCCAGGTCTCCAGTGGAACGAAGCCCCATTTCTCCATGGTAGTCATGGCTTGATGAATCGGAGCTTCTGGCCTCCTCCCTTTCTGGCTTCACTCCTCACTGCCCTGCTGGGGTTGCTTCCCAAAGAAACTGCGTGCACTCAGATCCTTGCCTCAGGGTTGGCTTCTAGGGGAACCCAAACCAAGACAGGATGGTGGTCTGTTCATCCAGCACACCCAAGGGACATCCCTTCTGGTGAATGCACTCCCTTCTGGGGAAGGGGGGTGCTAGGGTGGGCGTGGGGCATCCTCAGTGCTTCAATTCTGGTTCCCTCAGGCTGCAGAGTGAGAGCTTCCTGATGCCTGGGGGCGTGGACCCCCAAAACCTGAATATACAAGGGCTGTCTGGAAAGTATCCAGCCACGTAGTATGAAAAATGGAGGCATTTATGGCTGGATTTTCCCAGACAGCCCTCATCTACAATATTTGGGTACTGCCACTTACATTTCGAAAGCAGCCCTTACAGGCTTCAAAGAGTATGATTTTCTAGTACCTCCATTAGGTACGTTTTGCATTTTCACAGATATTAATTAAATAATATCAATACAGGCCCATCAGTGTAAAGAAAAACATTCCCAGGCATCAAAATATATCACAAAGTTTCCTAAATAAAACTTAGGTTGTTTAGCATGAGAATTAACAAATTAACAGAGATGTCTAAAGTAGGTCCCTAATAAATGATACAAGTGACATTTCAAATTACTGTACAAAGGATAGGCGAGTCATGAAATGAAGATGAATAATTAGTTAACCATTGGGGGACAATAAAGATACTGACTTCATGCAAATTCTAGCCAGATAAAAATGTGAATATGAAGAATGAAATCACAAAAGAACAGGAAGAAGGTGATTATCTCAGGATGAGGCAGGAAACAAAGGAAGACTGTGGGAACTGACAAAATAAAAATAAGGAATCTCAAAGTTAAAAAGCAGACCAACTGGGAAAATAAATGGGCACTATGTAATACAGAAAGAAAAGAAAGGGGAAGCCGGGATGGCTCAGTGGGTTAAGCGCTCACTTTGCAGCACCGGGGATCAGGGATCGGATCCCGGCCCCAGCCCGTGCAGAACCATATGCTGAGCTGGGAGCTCCCCTAGTTCAGTTCTCTCTCTGTCTCTGTATCTCTCTCTCTCTCTCTCTCTGTCAAAAATAAAAATAAATAAATAAAAATATATTAAAAAAAAAAGTCTCAAAATTAAAAAAAAAAAAAAGAAAGAAATTGTGTAGGGTTTAATGGAATCAATCTCCATTTCAGTTTGCACTTGCCACCTAGTATTAAAAAAACAGTGAAAGCTAGCTAGCACCAACCCTGAAAAGGAGAACGTTTGTGTTCTGCTTGTGAAAGAGCTCACCCTGAAGATCGGGAAGTTCTTCCTGGCATCTAACCCACATTCTTCTTGCTGCAGTGGGGGCCTTTCTTATCCTTCAGTCCTAGGGAGGGGGAGGGCCTTTCCTCCAAGTGACTTCACACACTTGATGTGGCTCCTGGGCATCTTTTTCGGTCCCATGCAAAGTCCAGAGGAGTTCAGGCTGGATTAGGGGGTTCATGGGATCTTCAGCCTGGACACAAGCCCCACACTGGCCCTCTCATGCTGTCCTCCTCCCGTCCCCATCTCTGAGCCTAGCCTGATGCTACCTGGGCCTCGTCCTCAGCCCCATTTGGAGCGCCCTCTGGATCCCAGTCTTGGGCCCTCTCTGGGCCTCACTCCACCCATCCGGGGCCTTGGCTAGAGCCCCCGCAGCCAGGTCCTGTTCCCGCACTGCTGCTCCAAGCCTGGCCAGATGTGCAGGGAACAGATGGGCTCCCTGTGGACGTGGCAGCAGCACAGAAGCTAATCCACTTTTATCTCGTTATGGTGACAGCCACCCTGTTAAATGGAATGGACTATCGATTCGGGGCTCACTTCCAGCCCGAGGATTTTCCATCACAGGCCTGAGTAGAATAGGAGAAAAGCAACACTTATTAACTCGGGTGCCAGTCAGGGAGAGGCTGGGGTGGAGGCAGGGGCTGGGCGGCAGGTGCAGGAGCAGGGCTGGCAAGCCAGGCCCCAGGGGTACTGGGGGTCCGGGCTCAGAGGTGGGGTCCACAGGAGCCCCTTCTGACCTCCTTTCTCAAGGTGGATGGGGTGGGTTGGGGGGCGAGGGAGCAGAGATGCATGCAGACACACTAGTGTGCATATGAGTTCAGTGCTGGCACACACATGCAACACTGACATACACACACTTCCAACACCAACACATCCAATGCTGACACACACGTGCACCCAGCATCGACACATTCACACACAACACTGACACACACATACGCCCAACATGGACGCATACACACAGCACTGACATATACATGTTCAACACGGATACACATATGCACACAAAGCTGACACACATCTTCACATGCACCCAATATGGACACATATATACACACTGTCATGGGCACACTGACATATACACATGTGTGCACGATGCTGACATATATGTAAACCCATCATCGACACACATGTATCTACATACACACACAACACTAACCACTGACACATGCATACACGGCATGCTGACGTACATACATACCCACTGCTGACATGGATACACCACAAGTACACTGCCATACAGAAACACATCCATCCATCACGGACACACATATGAACCTACCATTGGCACACATCTACACAGATACTCAACACTGAAACATATACACCCATCATAAATACACACATACCCCAGATGCTGCCACACAGAAATGCACAATCCTGACTTACACACACATTCGATGCTGACACACACATCCGTATATCCAGGCACACACACTCACGCCATACTGACATATACTCGTGCCTGACATCACATACACACACGCTGACCCATTCCTGCTCACAGTCTGACGCACTCACAACACATACACAAACACACACTCACTGACTCACGTTCTATAGACACACACAGTACCTGCCAGCATCCGTATCCACACGACACCTGTCAGAGTCTAATACTGACACACAAAGACAATATACATATTTGCCATCTAGCACCAACACAAAAGTTAACAATGCAGATGTATATAACACACACACATCCACACACAATACACTTACGTACATCCACTCGTGGGCCCACTGGTTGTTCCCTTTGTTCCGGGCCCCAGTCATGACGGAACGTGCTTCCTGTCGCGTGTTGGGCAGTGCTGGCTGGGCAGGAGAGGATGAATTGTTGCGTGCCCTCAGGGCGCTTGGCCCAGAGAGGGGAGATGACAGACACACAGGCCGTACCACACCGGCTGACTACAGCTAACTCACGTATGGCACTTACATGCCCTTCCCTGTTCTAAGCACTTTACCTGTACACACTTTTAAAATCCTCACAACCTTTGGAGGTAGGTCCTATTATTAGCCTTAGTTTGTAGATGAGGGACCTGGGCACAGAGAGGCTATGTGACTTGCCTAAGGTCACACAGCTCTGAAGTGGTAGCGCTGGGATTTGAACCCAGGACATCAGGCTTGTGAGTATGTGGTGCCTCTAGGTAGGCTGTTTTCCTCACATCAAAAAAACTGTGTGCCACCACCGTCACAGGCCCAGACCCGGGGTGCCCGCGTGGCCCACTTGGAATGGCCCGCCTGGGGGAACCCACCTAGTTCCTGGGAGGCTGTGGCAGGGAGGGTGCCACCTGTGGACATTGGGGTGGCCTGCCTCTGAGGGGACGGCAAGTTCACCTGGGACAGGCCGTTCCCCTGCTTCAGCCCAGCAGTTCACCCACTGCAGCCAGCTATCCTCCCAGGATAAGCCGATTTGTTCCCAAGACTAGTCACGATGACCTTCCCACATCAGCTCCGCTGCTTCCCAGCACCAGGTTAGTTCTCTCACGTTTCCCTGTTGTCACCTCAGCTCAGATGGTCCCCATGTCACCCAGCTGTTCTCCCTATTAGACCAGTGGTTTTGCCCTCACGCCGGGTGTCCCGCCCCCACGCCAGGTGTCCCGCCCCCACGCCGGGTGTCCCACCCCATCTGCTCAGCTGTTCTTCCCCAACGTCAGCCCAGCTGTTCCTCCTCAGGTCAGCCCGGAGGTTCCTCTCCACATCTGTTTGGCATCTTTCCCACCATAATGGCCCAGCTGTCCCCCAACTCCCTGCCCTTCATCAGCTGACTCCTCTCCTAAGCCAGTTCGGTGGCTTTATTTCCTGGGGCCCTTCCCGGGGAGTGGAAGTGATATATGGGGTTCCCGGGGTGGCTTCTCTGGCATTCTAGAGCCCCCCGCCCGCTCTGCTCTAACTCCCCTCACCCACGTGGGCAGCAGGGGCCTGGCTTGTGGTGTCTAACCCTAGCGTCATACCCTGCTCTTCTCCCAGAGGGACAGGGTAGGGAGGAGGCAGCACCCAGACTGGAAGAAGAGAAAGGAAGTGTAGGCATCCCCGGCCCCATATTGACAGGAGGGTCCTCGGCATCATTTCCAATCCCTTCAGCGCCCCTGGCTCTACCCCATCCCCAGCCAGGCAGGAAGACCCCCAGGCCTTCCACAGTGACTGCAGCCCGGACAGGAGAGCCCGCCCCTCAGCACCCCCTTCCCCACACAGACAGGAGCAACCCCTGGAATCATCTCCACCCTAGGCTGACACCTCAGAGGAGAAGGGACAGATTCTTATTAAATATGCACATTCTAGCAGATGGCGGAGCACGGGGATGGACGGGCTGTCAGGAGAGCGTGCCACCATGTGACTGTGTGCCTGTGCCTAAGTGTGCCAGTGTGGGGACAGTGCATGGGGGAGGGCAGGAGCACGGCTGCTGGCTCTGCCTCTGGAGGAGGGGGCTGGAGCAGGAGGGCATGACCTTCCATAGTGGGCCAGCCTGGGGTCTCCCTGTGACCAGGATGCTAATTCTACCAGATCAGGGCTGGGACGGGAGAGGATTCATTAGTATAATCTGTACCTGTATCTCTGCTCTTGCCATCGGCCAAACAATAAAAGACACAATATTTACACAACTTACCAGGGGAAGCAATATTGGACCATTGATTTTGTGTCGCTTGGATTTTCACGGGCTAAACCTTAATGGTTTTTAATCATAAAATATTAGCACTGCAGGGCACTTAACAGGAGCCCCCATGGGTGAGGGATGGCCCCCCGCCCCTCCAGGGCTCCCAGGCGAGAGCTGGGTGGAGGAGGGCTAGTATCCCCTCCACGTGCACACACCCAGGGCAGCAGAGCCTCCAGAAGTCTGCTGTGGAAGAGGCCCAGGCCTGGGCACAGTTCAGGGAGCCCCTGGAGAGCAGGGCATCATATAATCAGGCCCCCCAGTTCTAGAGGAGGAGCAGCAGTGTGGAAATCTACTCATCCTCAAAAAATGGAGATTTGCCTTTGTCAAGGGTCCACTTTTGCCCTGGTCTTTTTCTTCTTCAAAGGCATCCTAACCCTAGCTCGGCTCGGGGACTCCCACCCATCTGTCAAATCTCCTAAGTGGGGTGGTTCGCAAGGATGGGACACGGTATCGTCGCCTCTGTATCTTTAGTACCTGGCCCGGTGCCTGGAGCCTCACTGACACTCAATATTGCTTGAATGAATGAATGAGTCAATGTACTAGACTCCGCAGGTAGGTTTCAAAGAAAGGTTTTTCATTCAACATTCAACAAGTGTTTACTGATCACCTACTATGTGCCTGATCTTACAGATGAGGCCCTGACCCAGGCCCTGCCCTCACTATAGGAAGTATGGTGGCCGGGGCGGCCCCGTGGGCTGGGATGGGCTGGGGTGGGCGCAGGGAAAGGAGTGTGAAGAATGAGAGGGAAGAGCTTTTCAGCAGGGGGTTTGAGACTCTTGAATGAAGCTCAGCCTTCCAAGGGGGCCATTTTGAAGCCCCAAACAGGTCACATCTCCTTCTTGCCCAGGGTGGGCTTCTGGATGGGACTTCCTTGGGTTGGCGCCATGTGTGTGCGTGTGCACGCATGCGCGCTGGGAGCCCCGCTGACTGCCTGAGGGAGGCTGGTTTCTCCCGTGCAAGGAGGAGGTGAGTAGGGGTGGTTGTTGCTGTTGTTTATTTTTTCTGTAAAGGAACACACTGCCCACCCCACCCTACAACTCCCCTCCCCAGCGCCTGCGGGGAAGTCAATAGCAATAGATTAAACAGCGAGGAGGAGGCTAAGAGCACAATTGGAAGAAAGATTAAAGATAATTAAAACTAATTCCAACTGCTTCCAGAGAAATCAATTTCATAACTTCAGCTCATCCCTAAACTTGTTCCTGAGGCTCTTGCAGCGCTGAGCAGAGGGCACGCCCCAGAGCATGTGATGTGTGTGTGCGGCCACGTGTACATGCACGTGTGTGTGCATGCTTGAATGCACACATGTGTGTGCTCTGTGCATGTGGGGGAGCACACACGTGTGTATTGGGAAGCAATTCCTGAGTCTCCTTGGGGCACCAGCTCATGGCTTCACCTTTGACCCTGGGTGGAAGGGTCCAGAGAGTTTGGGTATCTGGGTGGGCTTAGGCCTCATCTCTTATACCAAGGCCCTGCCTCTCACCTGCTTTAGAGGCTTCCTGGTTGGTCCAGCTCTCCTGTCTTTGTATGTGGAAGCTGAAGCCCAGACAGGAGTCCTGCTGTGGCTCGTGCAGCACGTGAGGAGCTGGACCGGGACTAGAACTTTGGGTTTCCTCTGCCCTAGGCCTCCACTGGTCACTTAGGTGAGGGTAGCAGGGGTGGAGGGGGAGGTGGCTCTGACCTTGTATGGCTGGGCGCTCCCTTATGGACAGCCCCTGATTCATTCACTCCCTCCTACTTCAAACATAGGCTGAGACCGTACCAGGCCCTGTAGGTTCTCAGAGGAGCTTATGAAGTATAGGAAGTGCCCAGCGCATGGGTTTCCTGGAGAGGATCACCCAGTGAGCAGGGAGCCAGGAAATAGGTCATGGCCGCATGGCTGCCTGGAATCAGGGCGATGGCCGATGTGACTTGTCCCGGTGCCTCCAGGGCAAGGTGTCTGGGCATCCGCATCCTTGGTCCATCCTCCCATGGTGGGCTGGGGAGTGGAAGATCCCTGGAGCTCCAGGGCTAGTCACCAGTTCTTGCAGTGCCCCATCTCAACTCTAGATGGCAGCATTGGCGAGCAGGAGCCCTGTAGGAGGTGACAGGAGAGAGCGGGGCTGGCCAAGAGGCTGTGGCTCTCAAGCCCCTCCCCACTGAGACGTCCTGGGGGAATGGGAGTGGCGGGTGTGGGGCAGAGGAGGAGGCGCCATGGGAATTCCTGGACTGTGGAGGAAGGCTTGTTCCTTCCCTTCTTGAGACAGTCCCTCTGGGAGCTAAAGATTCCCAGCTGTTGGGTCTAGGGGTTCTGGGCAGGACAGGAAGCGACTGCAATCTCTTGGCTCAAAAACCCTCTGACCCCTAGGAGTGGGGCCCTCAGGGGTGTGGCCCAGAGGAGGTCTCTGGCAGCAGGGTGCAGGGCACCCGTGGAGGCTGGAGATGCCCAGCCCGAGGTGGGGTCCGGGTGGTGTGTCAGAAGCCCACCATTCTCTCTGCTCCATCTTTCCTGGTGTCCCCTCCTCTCGCTCCCTTTCTCCAAGAATCCAGAGAGGAGCAGATGGGGACTGTCAGCAGCTCCTTAGGGTTACAGATGAGGAGCTGGAGGTTGGGGGGGCCGGGAGTTGGAGGGGGCAGAGTTCTTGGCCAGCCCCCGTGGAGCGCCAGACACAGGGGCTGCTTTAGAGCCCCATATTTCCTTCTCTCAGTTCCTCCGAACCCCAGGAGAAGCTCTGGGGTAACCTGGGTGGGGGCTCCTCCTGGAGATAGCTGGAGGGAGTGCTCCTCCTCACTCCAGTCATCCCAGCACCTCTGCAAACTTCCCAGGTGGGGGGCTGGGGAGTACCCTGAGATCACAGGGGAGAGGGACTGAAGCCCATCCTCAGTTTGTGGGTGCTCTGGGGAGGGAGCAGTGGGTGAGTCTAGATGATGGGACTCTGAGTGGCTTGCCTTGCTCCAGGGTACTGGGGGGGCAGCTGTCTAGAGGTGGAGCACATCCAAGGATAGGCCACTGAGCTCCGACTGCCCAGCCAACCACCAGTGTCTTGGCCACAAAGCAGTGAAACCGCTGGGCCGTGGGCAGTGCCCAGGGCCGGGACACAGGAGGCCTGGGGGTGGGCATCTGTCTGGTCTGCTACTGATTCCTGGTGATCGTGAGCAAGTCACTTTCTCTCAGCCGTAATTTTACCACCTGGTAAATAATAATAACAGCAAAGGGTGTCCCAAAATTCACGCAAGATTTGAATTTCACGTCATTTGTGCGGTAAAGTGTTGCCAACGAAAAAAAAAGACAGCGTGACAGCTGACAGTTCAGGGTTATTAAAAATGGAGCGCTACACAAAAGAACATGTTTTCATTGTTGAGCAATGAAAATTTACAATTTTTAATTATAAACCTGTTTTCTATCAAAATTACTTCTTGCGTGAATTTTGGGACACCCTTTAGTAGTAACAATAACAATAGTAAGAATAATGGCTCCTTTCCATTGAACATTTATGAAGGACACTGAATGTTTTTTTAAAGACTTATTTTTATTGTTTTTGTTTTTGACAGAGAGAAACAGAGAGAGAGAGAGAGAGACAGAGAGAAGGGGAGGGTCCAGAGCAGTCTCCATAGTTGCACATCATCAGTTTTCCATATAGTTTCATTCCACAGGTTGGTGCAGGGGCTGCACCGGGCAGGAACAGGGCCTGGGGCCTCTGGCATGGGCCCCGGCAAGAACTGAACTGGGGGCACACCCCAGTTCAGTGTATGGGTCCATACAGGATGGGGTTGAGATTCAATCTTTGGACCCTGGGGCTGCAAAGCAAGTGTTCAACCCGCTGAGCAGGACACTGCATTTTCCATGTGTTATTTTACTTAATACAACTAGCCTATGGAGATGGGGAGGGGGTGAGTGACTTGGCCAAGAGAACACACCCAGAAGCAAGAGCTGAGACCCAGGGCTGTCTAAGGTCAGCACTGCTGTCCTCCCAGGTCCTTTCCACTGGGCCATCTGCTCCTTCTCTGGTGGGGTTGGGGCTGACACTGCTTTCCTGACGTTTCCCAGCAGGAGGCTTAGGAGTGGCTGAGTGGGTGGCGGTCATGGTAGAGTTCCCGATTTAGCCAATAAGAGTACAAGATACCTCGTTCAACTTGAATATGAAGTGACACATTTTAAAGGATAAGTATATTCCATGTACTGTTTATCTGTATTAGAAGACGATTTGTTGTTTATCTGGGAACCCTGCTCAGTGGTGTGCATTGTATTGTGCTCACACTAATTGCTGGGCAGAGTCTGGTGGAAGAGAGCAGAGGTGTGTGGGTCACAGCCATGTTTCACTCACTGCTAGGGGTGCCTCTGTGGGTTGTTTCCTCATCTGCAAAACGAGGAAGAACTCCTTCCCCCTTATTCCTGAGGAGGATGGGAGCATCCACTGCCCACGGGGATGTGGATGACTGAAGACTCTAGAGAGCGTTGTCAGGACAAGCCCTGGTCTGCTTAGCAGTGGGTGCCAGTCTGTCCCTAGCCCCCTCCCCACTTCCTGGGCACTCACCATTGAGCCTCACTGCCCCTGCCTCCAGCTCTAGGAGAGGGCTGCGTGCATGATTGGGCTCAGCCACACTTCACAGGAAATCAGTGGTCTCTTAAACCTCCTGGGGAGGTGCCCCAGCCAGTGATGAGCTTGAGAGGCCTGTTTGCAGCATAAAGCCACCAGGCAGCCCCTCTCCTCTCAGCCTCAGTGTCCTCATCTGTGGTGGGAGGTAAAAGATCTCCACCTCACAGATTGCTGGAGGAATGCAAAGAAATGGCAGAGACTGGATGCTCAGGACATGCTGGCTTTGCCCAGCCCCGCTCTGACTTGTTGCCAGGGACACAGATCACGTCACAGCCAAGGTCAGCTCACTTAGGAAGAGGCCCCGGCCACCAGCACCATCACCGTCATCCGCCATCGGTGATGACTGGGTGGACCACGGTTCCCAGTGTCTGCTGGGGGTAAGTGATACTCAGATGTGCTCCCACCATCCAACTAATGACCACAGATACAGACATATAGACACACACACACTCACACTCACACACACACAAAGATAGGAAGCTCCCCTGACTCATCTCCCCTCCACTGTTTGCCTGGGCTCTGCCTTTTTCTCTGCGAAACATACAGCCTGATGTGTTCCTCACACAGGCCTCGCCCATCAGCCAAGCTTCTCTCTCATATGCTGGCCACAGGCTTCTCCCACAGGCTGAGTTACAGGCTGACAAAGGGTCAGTTGTCCTTGTTTCTAATCTGTGGATGCCCGTGGCAATTGCTGTTGCAGTTGTGTCGTTTATGTAAATAATGAGTAAGCCCCAATGTTGTGAACACACGAGAAGTTCTTGTTTCCATAAAACTCAATCGAAGTCTTTAGAAAGACTCTATCAAGGCAAATTGCTAAAAAAAAATTGCTGTCATATTAGATGTGGAGAAGCAACTGTAAGGTAAGATGGGAAACAAAATTGTAAAAATCTAGAAGATTCGGCACTCATATCACCTTACAAGTGTCTTTTCAGTTCATGCTCCACTTTAGAGAAATTGAAATTGGAAATCCAGGATGATGTGCTCTGGGTTTAGTTTACTCAAGAAAGATGACACAGCTCCCATCAGCAGACCCATAGGCACAAGGAAGACTTTGGTTCTGCACCAAAGAAAATGAAAGAGGCAAGCAACTTCTATGCTGAAAGCTGAAATAAAATGTAGGAGTTGTGAGGATGTGTCATTTTTTTAATGGTTTCTCTCAGAGCCAAACTTTGTGATGAACCCACTACCCCAAACTAATGGTATTAGTTTAACAAGAAGGCTTTTCTTACACTAAGGGGCACATCTGAATACACTCACTGTCACACGCCCTTCTAAGCGTGCATGTACACACACGCTTGCACGTGCATGCCTGCATATACACATAGCCCTGCACACACATAGATACACACAGGTTCACACACTCAGACAAACCTGGTACTCATACACAGATGTGTGGGAACACACACTTTCACACCCTAGGCTCCAAGGGACACATGGATGCTCGCAAGGTATCTTCACAAGTGCACACCTACCCATCAGTAATGCACATACACACATGCCTGAGCACACACATGTGTGCACACACAAGCTGCACCTTTTTTTCCCTCCTGTAAGAACAGCCAAAGCAATAAGCAGAGGCTGCTTTTTAATCAGAAATTCACACCTTGGTGTTTTCCTCCCCTTGGCCCAGTGGGGGGTTAGGGAGGAAGGTGGAAGAAGGAGGAAGGAGGATGGGGAGGGAGCCGGTGGGAGGAGTCAGGCCTCCAGGCTAGAGCTATCTAGCTGGCACCTGGATGGGGAGACACGTGGTGCAGCCGGTGAGGAGGGACCCAGCTGCATTATTGAGAGCCTTGTTCTGCTTTTATCTAAGATGTAGCCAGGACTGCCTGAGGATGCAGCCCTCCTGCAGCTCTGGGAGGGAGGTGGGGGCTGTGACTCCTGGGAAAAGAGGGGCAGGGGGCTCTGTGGGGACCCAGGACCTATGCAGCTCAGCCTCCCCTTGCCAGAACCCCATTGGGGTTATCTGGTTTGGAGCTTCCCAAACCTGGCCTCCGATGCACCACCTCAGACCTCCTGAACCTCAGGAGTCAGGCTAATGGAGCTGCATTTTTAAAGTTCCCCAGGCGATTCCGATGAGCAGCAAGGTCCGGAAACCCTGACAGAACATCCCAGTGCCATAGAAAGACCTGTCAGGGAACCCCCAGAAACATGCAGTCTCCTGGGTGTCCTCTCTTCAGGACCCTGTGTGATCTTGCCCAAGGGTGGGGAGATTTCTAAAACAAGGACAAGAGAGAGGCCTGGAATTCTGGGAGCTGGAAGGAACTCCATGCATGGAGCCCCCATTTTTATCAAAGGTGAGGCAGACAACCTGAGGGAAAAGGACTTGCCCAAGGCCATTCAGAGAGTCAGTGCTCTTGGTGGGATTTGAACCTGGACCCGCTTGGTCCAAAGCTCACAGTTTGTGTATCAGTTAGCATAGGCCAGGTTGTGTGGCCATAGCAAACAATCCCCAAGGCTCAGTGGCTAACAAGGGTCCACAGAGCCTCTTCATCATCGTCACCTTGCGTCTCAGTCCCGTGGCTGACAGAGCAGACACCATCTTGGACTTCGCCAGTGCTGGGCGGAGGGTCAGCGAGCTCTGCAGGTGCGTCGGCCCTCACACGTTCTGGCCCAGGAGTGACCACACCACTAACGAGTCTCCTGGCTCGTTTCCAACCACAGAAAGTGCAATCCTACCACTCCCAGGAAGGGGGAAGAACTGGAAGCATTTAGTGAATCTTGTCTACTCCCTGCTAATTTTGTGTGACATGGGGTTCAGGAACCCCATGGTGCCCCCGAAAAGAACCCTTTCGAGTGCCATCCTGTGCAGCCCTTCTCCCCTCTTCCACCCAGGCCCAGCCTCTCCAGCTCTGCTTCTGCAATCCTGATCTCCCCGCCTCTCCCTCTCTTAGGCCCACCCTCTCCTGCTCATGCTCCAGTCCTGGCTTTTCCTCTCACCCACTCCACTGAGTGATCCAGAGTCCATCCTTTCTCATCCAGTGGGCCTCAGCTTGCCCATCTGTACAGTGGGGCTCTGCCTCTGAATCTTGGCCCCCCACTGTCTCTTGTGGGAAGTGTGTCTAGAGGCCTGTGCGTGTTGAGACAACAGACCTGGGGGAACAGACTTTATTTTTCCTCCTTTCCTATCCCTGTTTTAGAAGATCCCACATATGTTGGGCCTGAAGGCATCCCACGCGTCCTGGGAGCTGGAGGGGCTGCTGCTTCTGCCAGGAAAATCCCTTCTTGGAGGTGGGAAGCTCTCCCCGAGGTGGGGCCAGGCCAAGCCTGCTCCCTTCTTCCTCTTCCCTTCCGTGGGGCTGGGGGCCTCGCTGGCCAGGGTTTCAGGCTGTGGCTGGGCGGAGAACCTCGCCAGCTCTTCTCTCACCTGGAGACAGCCCAGGAAGCAAGCTTCACATCTCAGGGGAGGTAGGTGTGAGGTGGGGAAGGACTTCTTGGCAAGGACAGTTACTGGATGGAGAAATGAAGGACAAGGACATCTTCTCTGATATCGATACATTTTTAATTAGTTGCAAAGCTTAAACATGTCCCACGCGTTAGAAGTCATTCCGATCACAAAAGTAACGCATCCTGGTTGAAAACAACCCAGTGCGGAAGCTTATGGAGAGCGTGCATCCTTCCCTCCCCCAGGCCCGCCCTCCGGAGCCCTCAGCAGTTTGGTGTCTGTTCTTCCGGACCTTTCCCCATATACATACAAATAAGACCATTAGGTGTTATGATTTTTCCTTATAAAAATGGGATCACGTTTTTGCTTATACATACAGTTCTGTCACCCGCTCGTCTGCTCTTCAAATGCATAGGGAGCCCCTGCTGTGTGTCTGGCCCTGCATGGCCGTGGGCTCTGGCATGGACCTCCCGGCCTGGACGCCTTCGTACGGCCCAGGGGGAGGCCGCCCCCGACTCTGGGAAAGGCTGGTGTCTCTGGAGGAGAAGGCTACTGGTCTGTGGGACCGGGGACAGTGGCCTCATGGGGCAGTCTCTGAAGCAGAGATGGGGGGGTAAAGAGGTTGTGCTGGCTTCGTCACAGGGTCGTGAGGTGGTGCCGGTGTCTCCTGGGGTGGATAGGAGGTGTGTGTAGGGAACAGAGGCCGGGAAGACGGGATCTGGGATGGTCTCTTCTCTCGTCCACTTCATGGGCTGGTGAAGCCAGCTGACCTGGGTTTCTGGGTGGGGGAGGTGGTGGGACTACTACATGTTCTGAGTGCCCACTGTATGCCAGGCGCTTTCTCACATGTCAGGGAATCCTGTAGGCAGCCTTTGCTCATTCTAGAGTCATCTGGATTGTATGTCACCTCCTCCAGGAAGCCTTCCCTGGGGGTAGGCACGTGGGTGCCTTTCTCGTGCTGCTCTTATCCCAGTGCTTTTTCACTCCTCTGTCAACCTGTTTGTAGATTTTGCCCCACCCTCCTGGACTGCAAACAGCTCCCTGAGGACAAAGACGTATAGTGAAGCTTTAAGACTGTGTCCACTATCACATTTCTATCACATGCAAGACACTGGCTCCAAAAATGACCGCCTTCCTGATGACCCCACACGGACACAAGGCTTTGGGTGGGGCGTAGGGTAGGAGCGCGCCCTCCCGAAGCCTTTCCTTTCTGTTCTCTAGAATGGGGACTGCTCTCCTGGCCCTCCCCAGCCCTCCATCCTGCCTCAGCCATCAGATTCTGCACAAGTCTCTGCGGGTGGACTCAGAGCCTTGCCGGAGACAGTGTTAGGTCTCTGCATATCCTTGTCGCAGCGTGAGTGCCTTCTCTAATGGGGGAACTCACCGTTACTCACAGAGCCCCTTCCTGTCTGCTGAGATGCCCTTCCTTGCAAGGAGGAGAGGGATTTGCAAGTCCCCGAGATTGGGAAGCACAGCCCGCCAGCCCCAAGTGGGCCCTGACACCCGGCAGCCAGCTCACACCGCCTTTGACAGAATGAAGGACAGAAGCGAGGTTAAGTGACTTGGCCAGAGTTACACAAGTGACTAGAGGGTTGAAATCCCTGCTCCTGACAGTCCAGGGCTCCTTCCCCCACCCCAGGGACCTGGTTCTGACCTCTGGGCCTCACTGACTATGGAGCTTCCTGGGTCTCAGGAATGTGATGACTGAAGCCATAGGAGGTCTGCGACTTCCGCATCCTGACCACCCCTCCCCACGCTGTCCGCGTGTCCGGTGCCTGGCTCAGAGCTGACCGGGCCTGCAAAGGCGGCATCACCCCACCCCGCGCCTCGCCGCCTCCTCCCCACAGCTCCTATCATTTTTCCTCTGAAAGGAAAAAATTAATAGAAAATGTAAGTGAGCAATCTCGCAGACGAGGCGGGTTTTTATTATTTGCGGCTGGGGAAGGCAGGCTGGGGCGAGGATCCCAGTGAAGCATGGATTCTGGCAGGAGCCTCGGGAGATAATTGAGCGGCGGCGGCAGAGGCGGCGGCACGGGGTGGGCGCGGGCGCGGGAGCTGTATTATCATTAGAATTTACATGACACATTAGCCAGAAGTGGCAGCGTTCATCTTTCTAACCAAATCCCATTTACCAAATGAGCAGCCGACACTTGTTTTATCAGCTGGCTCCATTCCCCATGGGCTTTTCTGCTCAGAGTGCTCCGAGTGGGCTGCTGGCCCTGTGGGCAGGGGAAGGACAGACCACCGACATGTCTTGAGTGCCCACTGTGTGCCAAACAGGTTACTGAATCCTCACCATCCCTCGGTGGGCAGGCAGTGTTATTACACCCATTTTCTGGACTGGGAAACAGGCTTGGAGAGGCAAGGCTCTGCTTTAGTATAGTTTTGCATTGTTCTAGCAATAATAATAGTAACTGAAGAGGGTCAGCTCTGAAAGCAGCCTTTCTGGGTTCGAATCTTAGTGCTTCCACTTGCAGCTCTGTGGCCTTGGGCAAGCTCCTTAACTTCTCTGGACCCCCCTGTCTTCACCTGCCAAATGGTAGCACTCATAGTACCTCTATCAGGGCTATTGTGCAGGTGAGCTACAACACGCAAAGCAGAGTGACTTGCATTGATTGAGCTCTTGTTATCTATTAGTTATTACGATTATTGTTTTTATTTGCTAGCATTTATTGTGCCCCCAGGAGATGCGATCACACTAGGCACGATCACATCTGATCTGTCCAACAACGCTGTGTTTTTTTCCCCTCTGATGAGAGAGCTGAGGCTCAGACAGGTAAGTTGGTTTGCCCCGAGTCACCCAGCTCCTGAGCAGGGAAGCTGCTTGCTGGAATCGGGTCTTTTTGAGATCAAGACCTGTGTCTTTCTGGCTGCCTCAACTGCTGTCCTGCCCCCCAAGAGTGTGTTCTCTCAGGTCAGGATGGTAAGTCCTTGACAACGATGGCACACTGAGCCGCTGCCCCCAGCTGCCCCTCTTCCACTTGCTCCTTTGTGTGTCTGCTCGGCCCCCAGGGACCTGTAGGGGTGGGGGCAGGGTTTCTCTGCTCAGCCCCACTGCTTCTGGCCCCAGGAGTGACTGCTGCTGAGCCCATCATTCACTCGGGGAGGTGCTGAGGGCTAATGATGGGGAACCCCTGATTGAGCACCTACTATGCGCCGGGCGCTGAGGCGAGACAGAGATGAATGAGGTGCAGCTTCCAATGACAACACAAAGGGTATCACCAACAGAACATGATTAATTGCTGGAGAAACTACACAGACGACAGCCGGCTAGCGTTTGCAGGCCGGAGAGTCCTGCTCTGAGCAGGGAGCCAGAATCTCAGATGCTCTGACGAAGGGCTTGCTCGTTCATTGAGCAGGTATTTATTGAGGGCCTACTGTGTGCCAGCCACTGTTCTAAGTGCGTGGGGCTATCTCTGGGAATAAGCCCGACAAGGGCTCTGCTCCCATGAAGTTTAAAATTCTAAGCCGATGACAAAGAATAATGACAGAAAGTCATAATAAGCCAATTTCAGGTGGTAAATGCTCTGGAGTCCATGAAAAAGGCTGATGGAGCGGAGGGAGGTGTTAGATACTGAGGTCAGAGGCGACCTTGCAGATGAGGTGACATTTGAATGGTGACCTGCATGAGAAGGAGCCAGCCATTCAAGGATCTGCAGGAAGGTGTTTCAGGAAAACCGGGCAGGGCCTGGGGGTGGTCAAAGAGAGGGGAGGAGCTGGGGGTGTTTTGCGAGGAAAGGGTGGAAGGAGATGAGGTAGGAATGCAGGCCCGAGACCCTGGTGTGAGGGGACATCCAGTGTTCTATGGTGACCCTATCTCTTCTCTGTGTGGCCTCTCTCCAATCCTGGTTGGCCCCTTTGCTTCTCTTTGAGCCTCCATCAATGTCCCTTTCGGCTTGAAGACCCTCTGGACATTCCTCAAGGGTCACAGCTATCGCTCCTGGAGCCAGGCCCCCCCCTCCCCCCCTGCCCACCCCTGGGTTTCAGCTCCTGCTGCCCTTCTGGCTTTGCACTCTACACTTGAGTTTCTCTTATCCTCTGGGCCTTTGTCCACGCTCTGCCTTCCATTTGGAATTCCTTTCTCTGACACCTCCTCCTCTGTGTCTCTCAGTCCCCAGGCTCCCTGGCTTAGAGCACAGGACATACTGCATTAGAACCACCTGTTTCCCACAGTGGGATTCTTATTTGTAGATGTCGGCTGAAGAGTCAAAAAACTTGTCCATTGTTGTCTGTGGCTCTGTAACTTCTGGGGACTCCTGGCTGGGATTTCAGCTGCGGGAAGGGCTCAGAGGGGGATTTCCCCACCTTGTCTCCTCTCCTTTTTCATTGTGTATGTGTGTGTGTGGGGGGTACCCAACTTAGTGACCTAGGCTGGGGGGTGGGGTGGGGGCAGAGCGGCCCCTGGGCCCAGGAGTCTACTTCTCTGAGCCAGGAAATGACTTGGAGATGCTCTGTCAAGCACAAGATATAAATTGCAGGCAGTTTTTAAACGTTTGGAGAGATTGCTTTTTGAGTGGCAACCTGCATCTGTGCGTATCGGGAGGGGGCAGGGGCAGAAAAGCATTTACTTTTCTCTCTTCTCTCCTCCCTGGGGCTCAGTCACTTCTTGGCTCAGCAGGACCCCAGCTCAGGCCTGAAGTGAGAGGCAGGGGGCTCTGGACATGGTGGGGGATTGCCTGGAGGGGCTCTCCAGATTCAGCCTGTCATCTCCCATGGCTGGCAGCCGGCTGGTGGGTACAGCCTCGTCCTCTCTCCCATCCCAAACAACATGAGAGGCTTGGGGGGCCCGGCCTCAATTCTTTGCTACCCTGACTTTCAGGCCATTGGTTTGACTGCATCGTCTTCGGTCTCAGCCACACTCATCCACAGGGACCCCCGCTCTGTATGGGGGTCCTTGTTTTTTAACCTTCCAGGGCTCTATGAGCTGGGGCTTTGTGATCGGCTGTGGGGGTGATAGGGGTTGGGCTGATGGGAGATAATCTGTCAACCAGGGTGATTGCATGGAGGCCAACTGCTAACCCTAGAAGCAATTATTCATTTGTTTCTTCGTTCACTTACTCATACAAGAAAGATATGTTGAGTGTTTCCTTGATGCAATACTGGGGATGGTTTGGGGGCCTGGGAATACAGGAGTGAGCTAAACTGAGACCTAGCTGCCTTCATGGCGTTTACTCAGGAATTTGTTCCTTAACCTCAGTCTCAGTGTTCTCATTGTTTCATGGTGACTGAATTAGTGATGCTAAGGCTATAAATGCCCCATAAGGCACAGTCAGGACTTCCTCAATGGTGACTGTACCCCAATGTTTGCTGCTGCTTTATTCCCATGATGCTGGTCTTGGTGAGGGAGGAGCCCATGAGGGGGTTCCTGCTGCTCTGAGGCCCCAGCCCTGAGATTGGCCCAGGGAGGTGGACGCGGGGCAGCAGCCAGGAGAACGAGGGGACTCCTCATTTCCACCACAGGCGGAGGACAGGGCACGCAGGGGCTCATGGTCAGGGTCAGGGAATGTGTTTGCTGGGAGGTGGAGGCTGCTGTGAACCACAGGAAGTGGGAGGCTTCAGGCCACGTGCTACCTGCCCCAGGGGCCCTGCAGCCACTTCTCCTGGGAAACCAGCCCTGCTGGGTGGATGCAGCCGGCAGCAGGGCGGGGCTCTCTGAACTGGGGTGGGCTCCTGGGCATGCACAGGGCTGGGTGGGGGTGGCTGCTATGCGACTCCCATTCCCCAGCTGGAAAACGGCCAGCGGCTCCTCTACGGAGGGCTCCCCAGGGCCTGGCCTCCCACGGGTGTGGAGAGCTGGTTATAGTTTGAGTTAATGCTCCTTAGAAGGAGCCAATGGTCCCTTCGGGGCCTTTCAGGAGATTGCAGATCACATTCAAACCAGTCCACCCTGGAGAGGGGGAGGGAAGCAGTGCATTAAACCAGCCCTTTGAGCCCGGGAGCCAGAGGGCTGGAATCAGTACGAGAGCTGAGGGCAAACAGTTTTAGAGCAACCACTGCAGAGCTAGCGAGCCATTGTTCAGCCAACTCAGCCTCACCACGGATCAGGTAGGTTCTCTTATCATGCCTGTCACAGAGGAGGAAAGCGAGGTTAAGCAGCTTGCAGAAGGTCCCAGCGCTACTAAGTGGCCCATCAGAGATCTGAACCCAGGCAGCCTGGCTCCAGAGCATGGTCTGGTGCTGACTGAAGCCAGGTGGCTGGGAGCTGGCTGGAGCTCATGTCCGCAGAGAACACGTTCTGTTCTCCTTTGTGAACAACAGGCCTGTGAGGACGATGCCAGACTCACCCTTGGAGTCTCAAGGAGCCTGGGGTCTGGGCAATATGCCACCTTCACGCCTCCTGCCTCACCCTTGCCTGGATGGCTGGCCACTCTGCCGGCCCTGAGGCCTAGAGCGGAGTCTCAGGCCTGTGGGGAGATACCTGCTCAGGTCTGGGCTGTGTTTCTCCCGCTCTGGGCTGGGAGGTCTCGGGCTGGAGCAGCAAGCCCAGCTGTGTCAGGGGTAGCACGTTCGGGGGCCTGGGCAGCTCTAGCTCCTGTTCCTGGGTCCTCGGAGGTCCAGCTCCAGCTAACGTGGAACTGTGGGAAGCTACAAAAACTCCTAACCTGGAGCCCGAGTGGGTGGGTGTGGCTGAGACGCAGCCAGAAGCCATGCCTCAGAAACCAAGGCTCCGTCTGCAGCCCCTTGACCCTCAGGGTATCAGGTACCTGAGGTCCCAGGCTTCCTTCTTGCTTATACATTTTCAGTGATGCACAGTTGCCTGCAGAAAAAGGCTCAGCTCAGGCCGTATATAAATTCCAAAGTTCTTTTGTGTCTGCCTGCTCTGGCTTGTGAGGGGGAAGAACGAGGCGGGGGCTGGGAGTGTGTGGTCTCCTGGGGCCCCCTGACAGTGTCACTGGCTGTTGACATGGTTCGAAGGAGACACTGCTACTTTGGACTCTCACCCGCTCAGGACCTGGACCAGCGTCTGTCTAACCTCCGTGGTCCCAAGGGCGGATGAATCCTGCCCATACTTTTGCTCTGGGCTGGGTTTCAGAACCTCTTTGCACCGTCGGGCGCCTGTCTCTCCGAATCTTGGATTTGGCAGGTAGAAACGATGCACTGAAACATTGCAAAGTGCGTTTTATGGGACGTAAGCAAAACGCAACCTTATTTGTGTCTCCCAATGTCCTTTCATTTTTTTTTTTTTTTATCTTTTCACATTTATAGAGAGAAATTATCTTTTTGTCTTCAGTGCATAGTTATTTCTATTTTACTTTTTGACAGATAGAGAGAGAGACAGAGACAGTTAGAGAACCGAACTGTGGGAACTCCCCAGTTCAGCACGTGGGTCCTGCCTGGGCCGGAGCCGGGATTCGATCCCCGGTCCTCATGGCCTCAAAGCGAGCGCTCAACCCGCTGAGCCGTCCCGGCTTTCCCTGTCCTTTCATTTTAAATGTTCTCCCGTGGCTTCTTGGTTCACTTTTAGGTAATGAGTCCATTTTTAAAAAGTCACTTTCAGGCAGAACATGGGGTTCAGTTCAAAAATTAGAATGTCTGGTATAGTCCCAGATACGAATTCCCACTTCACATTCGATTCAACGTTACATCTTTGCCCTCGCCGAGACAGAGCGGCGTAGGGGCTGTAGGGCACCAGGGATGTGGCCGCTGGTACTGACCCCTCCCGGGCTGGGGAAGCCGAGGGAGGAGGTGTGGGGGGGGGCGACAAAGCGCCTGCCTTGCTCTGATCTGAACGGGGCTTGGTGCAGACTTTTGCTGTTGAGTCCCTGCTTTACCGTGCAGGACTTAACGTGGCCCCGGGGTCTTCTCTTTCTGTAGTAAACGCCTGGGCCGGCCTTTGGCTCCAGAGGCCCTGGATGTGCAGGCAGCCCCCGCAGGGCAGCTGCTTCGCCTTCACCATTCTCGTTCCTCAGAGATCCCAGGATCGAGTCCTGGTCACACCCCTTGTGTGAGCAGGCAGCCATGTGTTGTATCTTGGTGCTTCTGTGAAAACTTTTTTTTTAGCTCCCTGTTATATGTGTCAGAGGGCATTTTCGCCTCCTGCTTGTCACCAAGAGAGTTAGCAAAAGGGTGCAAGGTGCCAGTGACATCTAGCTGCCTACGGGTCCCAGCTCAGCCCTCCCCCTGCCCCTCGCCCCCCCGCCCCCCCTCAGAGTAGCCATCAGACTGACAGGAAATAGTCAACCTGGATAAAGTAAATGATTGAATCCCAGCTCCCTTCCTAACGGGGTGTGTGGCTTTGTTTAGTGAGTTAACTTTTTCGTGTTTCAGTTGTGTCATCTAGAAAATGGGACAGTAGTACTTAAAGCCCCATTGATTGTTGAAAAAATGAGATAACCAAAAGGCACTTAGAGCACTCAGTAAATAACAATTTATTATTATTATTAGCTATGAACTCTGGAACTTGAGAGGCAACAGGGGAATGGTTAAGAGTGCAGGCTGTGGAATTTGGACTGAGACAGGTCTGGTTAGAATGTGGCTCAAGTTTTGTGATGTTGAGCAAATTGCTAACCTTGTCTGCACCTCAGTTTCCACAGCTGTAAAATGGAGCTTTCACTCTCTCCATTTTTGCCTCCGGGCTGTTGGAGGATGGGTGGATTGATTGAGATAGAGTCTCTAATGCTGTGAGCTCAAGGCTTGGTGTATGGTAGGCAATTGATAAAGGGTGGCCATTGGGTTCTATTAGTGATGGAGATAGATTTCTCTGGACGTGTAAGAAGTGCCAGTCCTCCCCAGTGCCCCTTTAAGTCTGCCAACTTGCCCTGACTTCTTTCTGCTGATTTAATCACCAAGCAAACAGTGAAGGGGTTCAGGTTGTACCAAGAAGCCCTTGATTTATAATTACTGCCCCTCGCAGGAAGTAATCCCTCCTCCACCACCCCCATCCTGTTCCTGCCTGTTGGAATGCAGCTCTCCACTGTCAAGAGCCAGGAACTTCAGCCTCAAATGAAATGCAAACAGATGACTGTCTCTCCTCTGTGTGTTACCCCGAGTCTCCAAGCATGTGGCTAACAGGGGAGTGAAGGAGAGCCCTCTCCAGAGGCCCTGCTAATGAGCAGGCTCGTTTCCCTTGTCCTCCCTCCTGCCATAAGGACAGAAGAATGGTTTTTCTGTTTGGCAAGCCAGTATCAATATTTCCAGAGTGATATGAGGAAGAAAACAACCCCGGGCTTTCCGAGCCCTCTGGTGGCTTCAGCTAGACAGGCAGCGACGATGGCTGGGGACGGTGGGTCCCAGCCCACCTGCTCTCACCTCACCCTGCACAGCGCTGGGGGAGTCAGGTGAAGTAGACCCACAGGAGGAAATGCCCTTTGGACACAAAGCCCCTTGCCCCATCCTCTGTATACAGAGGACGGGATGCTGGGGCTGGAGCCAGGCTTTCTGGTTCCCTGCTCCCTGCTTTGGCCACTAAATGAGGATTTTCAAACTTTGAAAAAAGCTAGTCTTTCAGAAAGTGAAATGTTATGTGGAAACCCCAACATAGAGCAGATAAGTGGGGATGTTCTGGTGAAGTGTGGTCAGTGGGAGGAAATTGGGGGGCAGGAGCGCAGTTTAGTGACATCTTATACCCTGGTTGACCCCTAAAACTTTTTTTAGGGGTCAGTCTGAAGGTTCGATGGCCCCCAGTTGAAAATGCCCGCAGTGAACTCTGTTGTCTTAGTTCTCACTGTGTGCATTTGGGGACGGAACCTTGGAGCTTTGGACTCGAGTTTGTTTTTGAAAGTGACCAGGGACTTGGGACGTTGCTTTGTTGCTGCTCCACCCAGAGTGGGCATTGACTGAGAATGGAGAGGGCACCCGTCCTCCTGTTTCACAAGAAATGGTCAAGAAGAGACCGAGCTTCTGAGTGGGTTGACTGACATGCACGTCTGGGGAGGGCCTTCTCTCTAGCTGAGTATGGTCGGTGTTCCCCCTTGGTGAGTGGTAGAAGCTCAGCTATGAGAGATTTCCACCCCTCCCTGCTGAACCCTGGCAGGGGAAGGAGGTGTGTGTGTGTGTGTGTGTGTGTGTGTGTGTGTATGTGTGTGAGCCCAGGGCTTTCAGGGCATCTGCATGTCTGTTGTCAAGACAACGATCTGCTGTAAACTAAGTCTCCTCACCTTTAACATAGGGACAATAATCTGACTTAGGTTTTATTGTGAAATTGGCAGTGTTCTTATTTGGGCTGAGAACTCTACCATTCATGCCAGACAATCCTAGGATTCTATTCTTATGCCCATTTTGCAGCTGTAGCAATTGAGACCAGGGAGGTTAAATAATGTGCCTAATGTCACAGAGCTTACATGAAATCCTGACACACGAAGAAGATCTACATGGGCCTTGCAGAAGTTGGGGCTCTGGCTGCTCCTTTTGTGCCTCCGTGCCACACAGTCCTAGCACATGGGTGCAGGCCAACCCTCCCATTTGATGGAAAGGGAAACCGAGGCCCCGAGAAGTGTAGACTTGGTCGAAGTCATCCAGCTAGCCAGTGGCGAGCTGGTACCTGAACCCGGGTTTGTAGATTCCCAGCTCAGGGCCTTGTCCTCCCCTGCATTTGGCAGCATGAAGCATCATTCTGGCTATGTGAGATGATCTCCTTTGAGAACATCCCTGGATCTTAGCTCTCCCTTGGGTGGGGCTGGACCGAACTGGGCTGATCTGGGCTGGGCTCTCCTGTTAGGGATGTTGAGCAGAACCCCCCTTTGAGGGGAGAAATGGATCCCGAGGCAGCCCCTGGTTCAGACTTCTTTTCTTGTCTCTTCGCACTTCGGCTTGTTACAAACCACACAATTAAGGGCTTGCTAATAAGCCATCCGTCTTGCCCCACAAAGAGAGAGCTGCAGGCCTCCTGCTGGCTCCCCCTCCTTTGGGAGGGGATCGATGCCTTATCTCACCAGCCCGGTGTGGAGAGGAAGGTGGAAAATGAAAGCACTTAATTAAGACTCACAGGAGTGGAAAGGGAACAATGCCTCCTCCCCGCTCCCCACGCCCCCTCCGCCTCCTCCGTCTGCCCTCCGAGGGCAGCGGGCAGAGTCCACAGGACCCGCTCTGCTGGGGAAGCAGAGGAGGAGGTGCTGAAGAGGAGAGAGGCTCTGGGGGCACCCCGCTGTCAGCCTGAGCTGCAGCTGGCCCCAAACGGCAAGGCCCGTTCTTGACGGTCCACCCATCTCCATCCTCAGCAGGCAGTGAATGGGGAGGGTGCTGAGCAGCAGGAACGCTGCGTGACACCCCGCCTCCGGGGCCTGACTGCACGGTACGGAGTGTTCTCTCAGGTGAGGAAAGCCGTCCTGGCTCCAACTCCTCTGTGACTGCAAAGGCTGACCGAAGGGGGAGCCGCCGGACTGCCTAGTCCACACGGCCCCTCCTCCCAGGCTCCCGGCACTGCCTACGGTCCAGTCCTCAGTGCAGCCGCGAAGCTGTGTCCACAGTGCCAAAGCACCCACGCGCTCGGAGGAGTCGGTCGCCAGAATTTTCTGGGCGGTTCAGAACCCCCCGCCCCGCCCCCCCAAGCTGCTACTCAGCTATCTCATGTGCCTCTGACCTCTATGAACTCGGTTGTTGACACGGGGACATCTCTTGCTCCCCTGGCTCCTGCCACCTTCTGTCCTAACTGAGGTCAAACTGCAGACCTTCACAACCCCGTGGCCTCCTGGCTTGGAAGTGACTCTTGCCTCTGGCTGTTCTGCATGTCGCTTGTCTAGTCTTTCACACCCAGCTCCAAGACACTAGGTGGCCCTTTTGAGGTTCTCTGACCCTGTTGGTCGCCCTGCCTGCCCACAGTGGACAGATGGGGCAAGAACCATTCTCAGAGGAGCCGGGGTCCGGATGGATGGGCACTGCTTTCGGGTGCCTCAGGGTGCTCTAGGGGTGCCCAGCGTGGCCCCATTTCCTCACTACCCTGTGAGGGGCAGGCCAGTGCTCTGTTCAATGGGACCAAAGCTGGCACCTCATTGAGAACAAAGTTTTTTGAGATAATGTAATACTTCAACGAATGCTTATTGAGGTAATCAAAAGGGCATGGAGAACTGATCCCACCCCAGAGGATGAACTTTGTCAAGTTATTAAGTGAATTTGCGTATGTGCAGAGCTAGTGTCTGCCCACTGGGATGGTCCTGACCATGAATGCGCTGATGCATGACTCAGTTTCCCACTTTTTTTTAGCAGAGTTCTGTGTTGCACTCAGATGAGCAGGTGGGGTGGTGGTTGCAGAACTTTCTATTTAACTGGGTTATGCACAGTAGCTATGGTGATCCTGTGCTTATCTCCTTGAGACCGTCACGTCCCAAGAAAACCAGGTCAGGTAGAATGGAAGAGGACTGGGCACTGTTTCCTTCCCTGTCTTTCTACAAAAGCATGTCAACCTGTAACTGTAGAGAAGCATTTTCCACATCAGTCCCATTTGGTCTGCACAGCTCTATGAGATCCCTCATCCTTAGTCCTCGATGTGAGGTGGTAGGAATGATGAAGGGACAGAGGTCATGGTCCTCAAGATCCCGGGGGAGGCACAGGGAGGAAAAGGGAAGTGGTCACGGTCAGTGGAACAATCAGGGAAACCGGGATGGCTTAGTGGGTTAAGGGCTCGCCTTGCAGCTCTGGGGACTGAAGATTGAGTCCTGCCCTGGCCTGTGTGGACCCATTTGCTGAATTGGGGTGTGTTTCCCATGTGGGAGGCCCCCAGTTTGGTTCTCACTGGAGCAAGCTTCCCATGTGAGAGGCCCCCAGTTTGGCCCCTGGCTCGAGGGGGTATGCCTCCCGTGCCGGAGGCCCCCAACCCAGCTTCTGTCCTGTGCGGCCCCCACCCACCTGTGTGGAAAGAAACCATGGTGAAAAATGATGATGTGCAACTATGGAGACTGCTCTGGGCCCTCCCCATTTTCTCTGTCTCTCTCTGTTTCTGTCAAAAACAATAAACTAAATCTTAAAAAAAACCGGAACAATCCTCCATCGCAGCACCAGGCTGACTCTCTGAGAGGACCCCACAGGGCCCCCAGGGGTTGGTAGTGTCAGGGACCTCCCACGTATTCCACATTAGGTGCTCCTGGGGAGGACTCGCAACGCTGTCTTGTGCCCGGGATGTGGTCCTGAGTTTGCAAATCTCTCCTATTTCATCTCCTGAACTCAGGAGAGAATGCCAATGACTGGGTTGGCCTTCCTTCCCTTCCCCTCAGGGACCTTCAGCCCCTGGGCAGACTGGCACACGTTCGCGGAGCCCACTGGAAGGTCCTGGCAAGAACCCCAGACCGAGGCTCTGTGACAGTTTCCTGCTGCTTCTCTTCATAAAGGACCAACATGGCGGCTCTTTACCTCCCAACACCCTGCCTGCTAAGTCCACAGAGCTCGGGCGCTATGATAGAGACCAGCGGTGTGCTGTCACGTGCAAAAGTATCCAGTGCTCCTGTATGGTTCCCAGCATTCCTTGCAGTTAGGGTGAGGGCATGTGGCTGGTTCTAGCCAGTGAGATGTCGGCAGAACTAATAGAAGTTACTTCTTGGATGGCTCTTGAAAACATCTCATGGAATTGTTCAGCCCTTTCTTTCCCTCTGTGGCAATGATGGAGGCATGACAGAGGAGCCCTGAACTCCGAGTCACCACTGGAGAAGAGCCCCTTGACCCACTGGGTCAGGCAGAATGTTGGCCCCCACAACCTTTCCCTTGGATGCTATGCTCTGTCCATGAATGTGTTCAATGACGTGGCAAAAGGGGCTTTGCAGGAATAATTAAGATGAATAATCAGGTGAGTTTAGATAGGGGGATTATCCTGGATTATCTCAGTACTGACAAGAGCCCCCCAAAGCAGAAGAGGAAGGCAGGGCCATAGACGGGGAGTTGGGGGGATTAGCAGTGTGAGAAGGGCTCCATGTACCATTGCTGGCTGTGAGGGTGGAAGAGGCCATGGAGCAGCGAATGTGGGCAGCCTCTAAACGATGACAGTGACTCCTGACCCACAAGCAGCAAGGGGACGGGGACTTCAGTCCTATAATCTGAATGAGTTTGGAAGCGATCCTCCCCAGAGCCTTCTGATCAGAGGCCTCCCTGCTGGTCAACACGTTGATTTTGGCTTCATGCTATCCTAACTAGAGGACCCACTCAACCCCCAGCTTGGACATCTTAGCTCTTATGAGATGATAAATGACATTTCTAAAAAGCTGCTAATTTTGTGGTAATTTGCTCTGGCAGTCAGAGAAAACAAATACACCCACATAGGATTTTGTGTGCATGAGAAAAAGTCCTTTGAGCGACTGGGACTTCAGAGCCTGCCTGTTGTAGCAGCTGATGGTGCTTCCTCTGACCGATACAGGCCCTGGCAGGTCCAGTATGCGGGGACCTCCATGCAAGCCGTGGGGCAGAGCTGAAGGGGCTGGGCTCTGAGGCAGTGGAGTGCCTGTTTAGGTCTCCTGCAGAGCTGAGAGCCTCAACAGAGATGGCTGCTTAACCAGGAGAGAACTGAGCCCCTCAGAGCAGGAAGCGGGCCAAGAAGAGAAGCCGAGGTGGGGGAAGGCCCTTCTCCAGGACCCCACAATGAAACCCTGGCAGAGCTGAGGCTCGAACCCCAGCCTTTTAACTCCCCGGCTGGGTGCCGGGGAGATCCTGCTCATGAGTGTGTGCGCGAGCTGCCCGGGCACGTGCTGGGGCTCCACGTGGGCCTGCCGTGCAGGATGCTTGCTTCCCAGCTCCCGGATCTCCAGGGTTAATGCTGTGCTCAGGAGGCCGAGAACGGCAGCCTCTCCACTTCGGTAATTGAAATCAATTTCGCAGCCTTATCTTTAGGAAAGCTATATGGTTTAGACTGTAATCTGAAAGCTTGGGCTCGGGCAACTTCTAAATGAAATCCCCTCTGTGAGTGGGGGGAGCGCGAGGAAGAAACAAGAGGCTCACCTCTTTCCACAGTTCCTCCAGGAGCATGTGAGGGTGTCGGTGACGTCTCCCCTTTTCACTGGGCATTTGGCTTCTGAGTCCGTAAGAATGGGTTTGAAGATGTGTGAGCATCTGTGTGAGTGAGGATGTGCATGTGTGATGCACTGAGGACTGGGGAAAGTGTGTGTGTGTAAGATGAGACACGTGCTATGTGATGGCCTTCTTTTTCTGTTTTTATCTCTGAGTTTGGGAGTGCAAGGACATAGGAGACAAGCGAGAGTGTGTTCACAAGTACAAGTGTGTGTGCCCTTGCCTGGAGTAAATTCATGGGCTTGTAAATATCTATGGGATCTGAGGATGTGCATTTATGTGTCTCATTTCAGAAGGTATTTCCCAATGGGCCTCACCCCTGAGCTCCTTTGGTCACAGGAACAGTTTCTTCTAATGCTTTGAGTGACCTACTGACCTGCCTCCAAACCTTCATCCTAACCCTCCAGCTTTCCTCTGGGTACCCAGGGAGGAGAGCCCCCAGTCTGACTGCTTTGCAAAGGGGTCTCTAGCATCCCTCCTCCTCCCCAAGCCTGTCCAGGTGTCCTCGGGATGGCTCTTCTCTAAGCGTCAATGTGCTCATGGGCAGGGGGCTGGGCTTGGCCAGATCCCACAGCCTCCAGGCGAGGCCTCCAGGTATTGACTGAGCAGGTAGATGCTTCCTTGCCAAAGCTCTGATTCTAGAAGCAGAGCCCCAGGCAGGTGAGGACGGCTTCCTCCCTGCCCCTCCACTCAGCAAAGGGTCCCCCCTCTCCCCAAATCCCCACAGATTTCTCATTTGAAGTCAATCAGCGTTGAAATTCCTGCCAGTGCCTGCAGGGTAATTATGGGGCTGGTAATCAATGCCAGACGCTCAGCTGCCTGGGGAGGGTGTGGCAGAGACATAGCGGTGCTCCAGGAAAGACTGGAAGGGGTAGCAGCAGTCAGGATCAGGAGGGCCTGGCCTACAACTCAGGCAGGGGAGGAGTCGGGAGGGAGAGTTTTGGGGTTCATACCTCTAACTCAAATAGGGAGGAGTTCGGAAGGGGGGAGGTTGGTGTTTGAGCAACTGCCTCTCAGAAAGGCCCAGGGGCAGCGGGTGGCTGTGGCATCAGCAAGGACAGGCGTTGTATTAGTGTGAGGACATGGAGGAAGCCTGGGGGAGTGCCGAGGGTGGAGGTGAGGGAAGCGCAGGTGTGGGCAAACTAATCTTGGGTCAACGACACAGTAGCATCCGTTTATGAAGTGTCTGTGACCGGGACTTCTGGCTTTCTAACTTAGGCCAGTTCCCAATGAAGATATGTGGGCACTGCTTATGTGCTTGGTAAAGGCTTTGGCAAGTAACAAAGATGGTGGTGTTGGGGTTGGATAGAATGAGAAGTGATAATGAGGAGGGGAATTGGGATGGTGAGATTATGGTGTCGTTAGAGGTGATCTGAGCAAAGGGAGGTGGTGATGGTCATGGTGGAGTTACAGGCAACGGTTTTGGGGATTGTATTTAGGTGACCAGACGTCCCGCTTTTCGCAGGACAGTCCCGATTTTTAGCAATTTGTCCCATGTCCCACGGCGTTTCAAAAAAGTCCCGATTTTTGGAAAGAATGCATGACAAGCTAGGGAACGGCGGGAGATAGACCAAATTTTTAATCAAGAACCCCCTCCCCCCCCCGGTCAATGGTGTCCCGCTTTACCAATGTTAACATCTGGTCACCTTAATAATGAAAGTGACAGTGTGGTTGGTGATGGCGGCAGTGGTGGTAATACGAGAGGTGTGGTAGTGCAATGAAGGATGGTGATTACTTTTGTAAAAGTAACCACAAGTAAGGGTGTGGACACAGGACTGGACAAGACCCACAGGAATGGGGTTGAGGAGATTGAGGCAGGAGGTAAGGCCTGCAGGTGAGAGCCAAGGGGGAACGAATTTGAACCAAGTGAGCAACTCAAGTGGGAGCAGATGTGGTAAAGGTGCCACTGGCTAAAGTTAGGCACAAAATAGGTGCTAAGTGGAGGTGACTTACCCTCAATTCCTTCAAGGTAACCTGACTTCAGGAATATCCTCAGATCTATCCAGGGGAAAATAGGAGGGATTCCTATGAGACAAAAATGCAGAGAGGTTGTTGGGAGCCAAGGGATAGACTAGCAATCTCGTTCCTGGGATGAGCAAGCAAGAAGAACTCCGAGTCAACAAAATTCACAGGGGCCCGTCCTTGCAGCCATGGTCAAGATGCCAGCCTGAGAATGGGGTGAAAACGTCCCCTGGGCTTGCCCGGTGGAGGACTGGGCATCCCCTACAGCCTGTACCCAGGTGCTCTGAGCTCTTCCAACCCTTCGCACCCTTCGCTCCTCTGGAGAAGTTTGGTGTCAAGGTCAGATCAATGACCAAGGGCCTGGGTGCCTCTTTTGCTGCCTAAACAGACTCAAAACCCAGTGCCCTAGAGGAGGCTGAGCACACTACACTGTGAAATAAAGCCCTTGGACAATGTCCCCTTTCATGTTAAAGGGGGTTGGCCTTATCAACGTCACGGGTTGCTATGAGGATTGCGTGGCAGACACTGAGGTGCCCGCATAATTCTGCTCTCTTGGGCTTCATGCCCTTGCATAAACTACTCCCCTTGAGTGTGGGCTTGCTCTAATCACCACGACCGTCTTACGTAATAAAATCATAGAAGTGACATCTGTTACTTTTGCCATATTGTATTAGTTAGAAGCAACCTTGCTTCATCAAAGCTAGCAAGGGAGAGAGTCTCAGAGTCAGATGGGAGGGGATTGAGGGAAGAGCAGGAGGCAGGGGAGAAGTGCCAGCCTCCTATCTATAGATGCCGGGGGGCTACCCCCAGCCCTGTTGCTCTTCCACCCCAGTGCATGGCCCAGACCTGGGTGTTTGGTGTTCTTCCCGACCCCACCACAGTCCTCCTGAGGCTCTCCACCGGCCACTGTGCCCAGAAACGAGGCCCCATGTGACCCTAGGACATGCCTCAGTGCCCACATTTAGAAATGGCACCTTGGGGGGTGAGTGTCACGCTTAGGATGACTCTGTAAATCAGAGCACTTGATGCATAAAATCCGGAAACACAAGTCTATGAATTGTAATCGAGCATGACGAAATCTCATCAACAGAAGTAAATATAAAATTTGAGTTGACAGGGAGATGCACAGATGTGTTCCTGTGTTCCCGACCTCCCCAAACCCCCAGCTCTGGTTCACAGTTCCACCCCCAGATTTTTTCTCTGCACACAACAAATTAGCCCTCAGTACCTCTGGTGGATCAGCTCGGCTGCTACACCCCTCCCTCCCTCCACCTTCCTGTGTCACCAGATGTCCCCCTGCCCCACATCTTCAGGGCCACCTCCCCTTTGCTGTTCATTATTAGGGCACAGACTCTGGAAAAGAGTCTGAAGCAGCCAATTTCTCCAGCAACTGCAGACTTGGAACGAGTCACAGTGGGTACTAATCTACTAAAAGGGTCTGTGCTGGAAGCGGTTCCTGTCCTACCTGGAGCCAGACCATCTGCGTTTGAATCTGACCTCTGCCATTTGCTAGTTTTGTGAGCCCGGGCAAATTACTCACCTCTTTGTGCCTCAGCTTCTTCATCTGTAGAATGGGGATGGTGACAGTTGTGACCTCACAGGGTTAAATGAGTGAACACAAGTAAAATGCTCGGGACAGTGCCCAGCTCATAGAAATTACTCTAAGTTATTATTATTGTTTTAATCCTTGTGACATGTGAGACAGCCATAACTTTAACAATGAAAGGACTGAGCCTCAGGGGTTAAGCAGTTTACCTCGGGTCACCCAGCTCAGAAGCAGTTGATCTGAGATTCAAAGTCAGTTGCTTTGACCAACTTTGTCCTGACCCTAAGCCATGTTTTCCGGTGCTCCCCAGTCCTAGAATCTCAGACTGTGACCTCCAGTTTGCACCTTGGGTGTGAAGGAACAAGCCCCCCTTGTCAGCATCCACCATGTTCTGAATCCAGGCTCTCTGCGGGACCCAGGAGTCCCTGCATCCACGGCTGCATTGCCTCCGGCCTGACCATCCACTGCCACGTGCCACGGACTTGTCTCCGGCGGCTTCCTGCTTCTGCCCTCAGAAGGCCTGTTCCACACCAGGTGGCTCCCTGCAGAGCAGCACCCCTCTCGCCCTTACCATCACCCCAAGGGTAAGGTGACCAGATTTTAACATTGGTAAAGTGGGACACCATTGACCGGGGGGGAGGGGGTTCTTGATTAAAAATTTGGTCTATCTCCCGCCATTCCCTAGCTTGTCGTGCATTCTTTCCAAAAATCGGGACTTTTTTAAAACGCCACAGGACGTGGGACAAATTGTTAAAAATCGGGACTGTCCCGCCAAAGTGGGACGTCTGGTCACCCTACCCAAGGGCCTGCATGAGCCTCCTGGGGAGCCGAAAAATGGATTCAAATCATGTTATCCAAAGTGTGTTCCGCTGACTCTGTTTAGATAAACATGTGTGTGTGGACAGATAGGCTTGGGCAGTGCTGGTTAAACCAAGGCAGGTAGGTTTTCTTCTTGCAGGCCTTCTCAGAGCCTTTGCTGTGCTAATTGTACAGAGAATTCCAGGAAGGTATGGGAACAGTCAGGTTTCACAAACGTACTTGGCCATAGGCAGCTTTGTAGCCACTGCTCCCTCTGGCTCCAGCATCTCGTGGGGTTAATATATATCCTTTAGGTAATGTTGCTAGAAGGCCATGAGGCCCATTACCTGATTGAAGGGCCGCTTGGGTCCCACCCAAGCAGGACCCCAGGTTGCGGGGGCGGGTCGTCTGATCTTTTGGAAAGAGCAGTGACTCTGTAGTCACATGGAAGGTGTAGTCACATGGGAGGGCATATGCGAGGCGTGGCTTCCCTGAAGGAGCAAGAGTGAAATCCGTTCCTGGACACCTGCCTCGCACCGAGTCCTGCCCGTGTGCGTGTGTGTGCGTGTGTGTGCACATGCATATGTGTGAGCCAGTTACAGTGGTAATTCAGTACCCCTGCGATGCAGAACTGACGCTGCTGGGGTGTGAGGCGTGGAGCACAGAGTATAGAGCCCACTTTGGGAAGGTCTGTTTGACGGGAGACCCGAAATCCTAATGCTGACCAAGTCGTTGGACTGATGGGGGGAATCAGTTCTGGCCTTAAAGAGGCTCCCCATCTTTATTACAGGAATCTGCCAATGGGATGTTCCATTGGGAAGAAAACCCACAGAAGAAGCAGATTCACACATCTAAGCCCTTGGTCATCTTCCATCTCCAGACTTTACTCATTTATTGAGCCAAGTCTACACACCATGTATGATGACCTAGGCACTGTCCTGAGTTCTTATCAATATTCACTTACGTAATCCTCCTAAGAACCCTTTATGGTAGGTACAATATTATTGCCATTTACAGACGAGGAAACTGAGGCACAGAGAGGTTAGGTAAGTTGCCCAATCTCACACAGCTAGAAAGTGGTGAGAAGGAAGGAGAGAGGGTAAGGAATCTTCCTCAAATTTTAGAGATGAGGCAACTGTGTAGCGCAGCACCAAGACCAGGGAGTCACTAGAGGAGTCTGGCCTTGAACTCGGAACTTAAGCCCAGGGCTGGGCTTTTCTCTCTGGATCCTGAGTTGCATGAAGATTACAGCCGAGGTGGCAGTTGAGTAGCAGGTTGTGACAGGAGCAGAAGACACCCTCCTTTGCGTGCTCTCATGACCCCTCACAGGGTTTGGGGTGCAGGAAGCAACTTCCTGGCCAAGTGGAGCTCTCTTTGGGATTTCATGTGGATTCCACATAAAGGCATAAAAGGTAGGGCCAGCTTCCAGCAGATGCCCAGCCGGTGTGAGTCTATAGACTCAGATGCCGGAACGAGCCTTTTACAAGATACACAACCCATTCTACACTCAATTGCATCCCATAAATCAGGTTAACCTTTTCAACGCGGCTCGGAGAAAATTAATTACTCATATCGGAGCACATGACCTTTTTCCCAGGCAGGACGAGCAGAGCTGCTCCTAAGTGCTGGACTCCCTGTTTTCTGCACCGCGGCAGCCAGGCCCTTTGGAGTCACCCCCGTAGCCCCCAGGACAGCCGATTACCGACGTGCTTCCCAGGGGTGACCATGCTGGGCTACCCAGTGTCCCTCCTCCTCCGTGGGCCATTTGGGGCTGATGATGGGGAAGGAGAAGCCCCCTGATCCTCCTTGTAAGCCTTGTCTTGGCTGAGCAGAGGAAGGAGGAGGATAATGGAGAATAATGGAGCCCCAGTGAGACGTGTGTGCCAGAGTATTTCACAGGAGTGTGAATAGGACAGACCGCAGTGGTCTGTAATGTGCGTGTGTGAGAAGTGGACACACTCACATGGCCAGGGGGAAAGGAATGAAAGAGAAGCATAAAGTTGATCAATGACACACACTTACGTGCAGGGAGAGAGGACAAGAGAGAGGGAGAGGGGAAGCTGCTGTGAGCGGGGCAGCAAACAGCCTGCAGAAGGTGCTGTGCGGGCTCCTGGGGAACAAAGTGTCCATAGACCAGGCAGGGGTCCAGGGCCCAGAGACACAGACCTGCCTCCATGCTTTCCACCTCTGTGGCCTCACTGCGCAGGCGGTCAGAGGCCCGCTGCCAGTCTGGGCAGCTCCCTTCTCTCTGGCTGCTCCCTTCCCACCCACCTGTCCGGACAACTGGGCTCTGAGGGAGCCAGAGCTGGAGAGAAACCAGTATCTGGCTCTGACTCTGAACTGTCTCCTGTCTTTGAACTGGCTCCTCAACACACATGCGTGTGTACACACACACACACACAGAGCCAAACTCTTTCTTGCACACATACAGGCACACTGACATACACAGGCACAGAACACTTATGTATGTACAAAGTGCAGAGACACACATGTGTAGATATACGCCAACATACACAACTTTGCAGATTCATACAAACAGATAAGAACACTCACAGACACCAGGGCACACAAAGGCCTAGAAACACACAAGCACAGACACATAAACACACAGACACACTTACAAATGCAGCTATCAGATACACATAGAGAGTGGCAGGCCCACAGAGAGGCACAGATATATGCAGAGAGATAAGCAGATACTCCTCGACAGGCAAAGCAGACACGGCAGCCCAGATACACGGACAGGAGCACGCAGGTGCAGACAGACTCGGGCCCATGTACACACGGACACAATCCCACTGGGCCTGGGGTGAGCTGGGCTGTGTGGCAGCAGAGAGAGTGCGTGCTGGCTGGGCCCCCGGGTGTTCTCTAGTCACCCCTCACATTTATAATTGCGGAAAGGATCCTTTAGGGAGCGGAGGTCTCTAACCATGGGGTGTGTGGTGAGCAGGCTCCTGGGAGCAGAGTGGGCCACTGTCCCCATTAGGCGCCAGGACAGGGATGGGCTGTGGGAAGGCTCTTAGGCAGGGTCAGACCTGGGGCAGGGGCAGGTGGGGAGCAGTAGAACTGTGTCCCCAAGGGAGGGATGTGGAAGCTGGGCTCCCACTCCAGGCTGTAGGTCCGGCTTGGCTTTCACTGGCTTGAACTGGGCACAGAGATCAGCGAGTCCAGGGGCCTCAGTGGGGCTTTGGCTTTCCCAAGCTCCAGCTCAGAACTGGAGCCTGGAGCCTAGTCCTGGGGAGATGGCCAAGGCTGTGTGTGTGTGTGAATCTGTGTGTCTAAGGGTATGTGTTGTGGGTTGATGTGTGTCTGTGCATGTAGGTATGCCTGCATGTGTACAGCTTTACACATGGGCATGTATATGCACAAACACTTGTGCACACACTTGTGGTATATTTGTACATGTGCATAGACACACCTGTACACATGCATGTGCGCACATGCAAAGGGCACGTGCACACAGTCTGTGTGTCTGTGGATGTGGGGACATGCATGTCATGAAAGTGCTGCATTCTGAGCTGTCACCACCGCCACTGCCGCTCCCCGTGCACAGCCCGGGGCAGCTGCAGATGTTGTTTCAACATTCCTCATTCACTGCAGAAAATCAAACAAACAAAATGAAAAATTAACACCATTGTTAGCCAGGGATGCCCGGAGCTGACGCCGCCTCCAACCCGCCCAGCTGGCGCAGATGGTGGACACTCCAGGGCTCACCTTGGGCCTTGGCACTAATGTAGACAGGCTCATCAGAAGCTTGCTGGGGGTTGTGTCTTGATGTGACTGCAGGAGGCTGTTGGGGCTGAGGAGGAGTGCTTGTTTTTCCTACCAAACCCCCACATCCCAAGTGTCCCCTAAGATGTGTGATCCAGGGTAGGGGGGCAGGGGAGAGCCAAAGGAAATGCATGTGCATTGGGCACCTAGCATATAGTAGGTGCTCACTAAATGCTATTTCACGTACAACGTCCAGGCTTCTGGGTGTAATTAAATTCCTGTTTTCCGGGGTGAGAAGCACTCAGATACTGAGAAGAGACAATGGCTTCTCATTACCCAGCCGGTTTCATTGTTTGTGGGATTTTCTCATTTGAATTCTTCCCAAGAATTGAGTGAGTAATTTTATATGGAAATGCACAAAAAAGTGTGAGAGCAGTAATTACCAGTGGTTGTGTAGTAGTAAACAGTTCTGCTGAGTGGGTCCTATCCACTCTCAGTCATGCCTCTGACGTCTGCTCCTGCCTTGAACCCACAGTCTGGGAGCTGCCATGAACTGAACTGGTGGGCAGATGGCCAAGGGAGGAGGCAGAATGTGCTAGAAGCGGGTAGAAGGCTTCTGGAGGACCCTGGGGAGGGATTCACATCCAGGAGCTGGGAAGGGTTGTCCTAGCCCTGGGGATCTTAGAAGCCACCTCTAGACAGCACTTGAAAGTCAACTCTGTGTGTATGAGGGTGAATGGGCAGGTGGGGAGCGCCTGGATGAGGTGTGCTATACAAGAGGGGACTCAAAAAGTCCCAGAATTTATTTATAAAAAGCTGTGTATTTATCCTTACATGTTTCAGCTTCAGTCACCATCCAAGTCCTCTCCGTGTGATGCAATGCCCCTATCGAGATTGCTTTTCGCACAGCTCAAAACCGTTTTTGAACTCACTGATTTTGATGCCGTTTAGTACTTCCGTTGTTTTTCATTTCACTTCTTCCATATCAGCAAAATGTTTCCCTTTGAGGACTTTTTTCATCCACAGGAACAAAACAAGTTGCTTGGGGTGAGATCAGGTGATAGGGAGGCTGGGGCATGGTGTGTGTCAGGGGGGTCATGCCATTTTTGGGTCAAAACCTGCTGCACACTCAGTGCGGTGTGGGCAGGTGTGTTGTCATGCTGCACGTTCTTCCTGTAAATCACTCATCATAAAATGGGTAAACGTGTTGAAAGGGTCTCCAAAAACATTCAGTGAAGCCGAACACAGCCTCTGACAACCACACCAGCCGGTCCACTGATGCGGATGGGTTCCCGGAACATGCACCTAGCGCCGCAGCTCAGCTTTCGGTTCCTCCACCAGGACCGGGTGGGTGAGGGCATGTCCTCCCTGTCCACAAGCAAACAGGACCCAGCGTCCCGAATCGGGACAAATGAGCCCTCCTTTGGGGGAAGCAGTCCGGGGGATCAGACAAGTCCCGTCCCCTACACTTTTCCGCTCCCACGGTCCCTCTGCATCCTTGTCTGACCCTGGCCCTTTGCCTTGTCCTGGCCCAGGTCTGCATGTCCTCAGTGTCCAGCCCAGGACCTGGCCCACATGCAGATGAGATGGACAAGGGCATCTTTTTGGCGTAAGAGGCGGAGACCAACATCTTCAAAGACCCTGCGGGGAGAAGGAGCAAGAAACTGACAGTTCACAAGGAACGCGGAACAAAGCAGGAAAAACACAGGCTTTGAAGTCATAATAGAATGAAATAGGCTGAGATCCTGGCCTTGTGAGCATTAGCAAAGTCAGTCCCCTCTTTGTGTCTACTTCCTCACCTACACATTAGGGATAATAAAGCAAACAAGGCTGCAGGGTTATGGGGAAGATTGGTGAGAGTGTACGTGAGATGCTCGGCGGACTGTAGGTGTTCAATACGTGATAAACCAAAATTCTTTTTTTGTGTGTGTGGATGTCCACATTCTGAAGTCTGTGGCCCGAAAGGGCCTGAGGTGTGTGGAGCATGGAAGGAAATGCTATAGGCTGGGTCATGTTCATGGGGCTCATGTTGTTTTCTGTCTCTCGTCCCAGCCCAGCCCAGTTCACTGCACTCATTGATTTGACCAGCCGATAATGATCAATGATAAATGGAAGAATCTGGGTTCCCAGTCAGGCTCATTCTGGAGGGTGGGCTGAGAGAGCAGCAGAGGGAGGGTTCCCCAGTCAGTTGCATGGGCACTGACTTAAACCGGGGGCAGATGCAGAGCTACAGCGATGGATTTTGGGCAAGGCCCTTCCTGCCAGCTCCCAGCCCCTGGCCCCGTGTCTGTTCTGTTGGCCCTGGGAAAGGTAGCATTCTGCAGGCAGCTGCTGTTCAGGTGTAAGAGATCAATGTGTGACATCTGTTGCAGGCAGGGCCAGTGAACAGAGGGCGAAGTAGGTGGTTGGAGGGGAAATTGACTGGGTGTGCTGGGCAGGTGCTGTGCTGACTCGGCATCAATCTCTCTCCCTGGCTTAATGTGACTCCCTCGCAGGGTGGCGGTTTGTGGGAACCAGCCATGTTTGAGCTTTTCTTGGGTCTGAGAGGGACAAAGTGGAAAGACCCGGAAGAGTGGTTCCTCCGGCTTAATGCTACTCATGCAACGTTTTTCGTGTGTGACATACGAGGGCTGTCCAGAAAGTATCCAGCCATGTAACTGTTCTCGTTATATTGACAATGGCTGGATATTTTTTTCCAGACAGCCCTCGTATTTCATTGTTAAACTTCCTCTCTGAACCCTCCACAGGACTTCATTGTACTTTCTCTCCTTCCCATGGGCCAGAGCAGGAAACTTGTTGGAAAGGGGGCTGGAGATCTGAGTTAGGATCCCAGTTCTCCTTGGGTGACCCGAGGGGCATCACCTGGCCTCTCTGTGCCTCAGTTTTCTCATCTGTCAAATGGGGCTGCCAGGCCGAGGTAAGTTCAGATAGGTTGATGGTATGGATGAGCGTTGGCTGCTATATGGGGACATCAAGGTGAGGGTGGGGGTCTCATCCTCGCTGAACTCCTGGGAAGGTGATAATCCTCTTTGGTGTGATGGGCCCTTTCTCATCAAGGACAAAATCTGGAGTCTTGGTGTCTCCCTGTCAACGCCTTGTTCACTTGAGTTGAGTTCACAACTCAAGCCCTGTGACTGCACGTTTCCCAGGCAGGCACTTCTTAGAGCAGAGGCTGCAATTAGATACCTTAAAGGCAGAGGTTCTCAGAGTGTGGTCCCTGGGCCAGCAGCAGTGGAACCACCTGGGGGTGTGTGTTAGACATGCAGGTTCCCAGGCTGCATTTCAGACCCTGTGAATCAAACTCAGGGAGTGCAGCCCAGCCCACTGGGTCATCTGATACTGAAGTTTGAGATCACGCTCAAAGGCACTGACCCTTCTATGTGGTGCTCCTTCCATAGGGTGCCCTGTCCTCCTGTCACCCCCATCCAAGCTGGAGGCCCCTTGTTGGGGGGAGGAGCCTGCAAGACTTCCACTGAGACTCCCCACTACAGAGGGAACCCAGGGGTGGGGTGGGGGGGGTGTATCTCTTCCCTCTGACTCCAGAACCTCTCCAGTAGGGCTGATGCCAGGGTGTTTGAACAGCTCATTAGCTCTGCTCTGGGTTTCAATCCCTTTTCATTAGTTTTGCAAAAGATATTCATTAAAAAAAGGGAAAACACCCAAACTCCTCACAGATCCTTGCTAAGTGTGTGGATATATCAGAGTGTGTCTTTGCGCTTGTGTGTGCCTGTGAGTGAGTGTGCACATGAGCATGCAGGTGAGTGTGTGTGTCAGTGGGTGTGCTTGTGCAAGCAGGTGTGTGTGAAGGTGCATGTGTGAGAAGCCCGTGAATGGAGGGTTGTGTTGCTCTCAGTGTTCACATGTCTACTTCCCCTCCAGGGGGGACCCCAAGAAGCAGATGACCCCTCGCTCCTTACACGGCATGATTCCTAATGGACCCAAATTGCAGGGAAACAGATCCTTTCAACCCTCATCTGTGCTGCTGGCTTGCTTCCCCAGTGTCCCCAGCCCTGGGTTCCAGTGGCAAGGATGGCCTGTCACAGGCCTGTCCTGGCCATATGAGCAGCCAGGGGGACAGCAGTGCCCCCAGGGCTAAGACCATCCTTTGGGTCCATCTGAGCGTTTGGGGAGGCTGCAGCGTGTCTTTTTTTTTTTTAAGATTTATCCCCATTGTTTTTGACAGAGAGAGATACAGAGAGAAAGAGACAGAGAGAAGGGGGAGGGCCCAGAACAGTCTCCATAGTTGCACATCATTCGTTTTTCCACATAGTTTCATTCCACAGGTGGGTGCGGGGCTGCACAGGGCAGGAACTGGGCTGGGGTCTCACCCCGGTGAGAACTGAACTGGGGGAACTCCCCAGTTCAGCATGTGGGGCCATACGGGCCAGGGCCAGGATTCGATCCTCGGTCCCTGCGGCTGCAAAGTGAGTACTTAACCCACTGAGCCAACCCGGCCTCCCCATGCATGTCTCTACATGCGCCACTCTGTTCCCTGATGCCTGTATTGTGCACCTCTTGGATCCCGCCTGGATTCCTCTGTTCTCGGGGCTACTTGGGGCTGCTCCTGGCTCCAGAGCCTCAGGCCGCCCTCCCAGGGAGTCAGCCAGCAACAGGGCTGCCTGTGGGGATGGGAGAGGAGGCCAGCTTTGGGGTGAAGGGGCTGGGGGTGTTCTGAAATGCTCAGGCCTAGAGTCTGGGGGCATTCCCAGAGCCCCTGCCTTCCTGTCCCTATTCCCCGACTGCATTCCCTGCTGTGAGCAACCCTGCTTGGAACCAAGTAAATTTATGGCATAATCCCATATGGAAATGCATGGAAATGCTGCCAATTACCATCAAGCCAAGAGAGAGGCTGCGTCCCTGGCGCCCTCCCTGGTCTGCTGTCTGCTGCCTCCCAGCCTCCCAGAAACCGCAGGGAGCCCGAAGCCAGCCAGTGGAGTGGGGCCATTCGTATAAAACTCTTTATTCCACTCACCTGGCCTTGAAGGTTGGCGGCAGAAACTGTTCCTTTGCATTAAACCTGAGCAAACGGGGAAATGTCATTCCCCGAGTCTCAGCAAAGCCGACAGCTGATGCGATTTATCTCCCTGAGATCAGTTCATCAAACTTGGGCAGAGCTGAGCCGCTGGAAAGAGGGGAAGTCTGATACAATCGCGTTTGCTTAAAATGCAAAGGCTCAACGAGATTTTGGAAACCCTGTAAGGAGTCTCAGTGAAGCCAAGAGGAACGTTTAGAGGCCTCGAGATAGAGCTGGGGGAGCATGGCAGGTGGGAAGCGAGGGCCCAGGGCTCAGGCCACGCAGGCGGAGGGTGAGGCGGGAAGTCTCTGTTCTGGGTCTTGCTAAATTGCCACCAGCAAAGGAGTAAAGACGCCTACTGTGTGCAAGCCCAAGGCTGGCCTCTGGGGGATTGGGCTGGAGGTGAGACATGTCCCCACCCTCGAAAACCTCCTAGTCTAATGAGGGAGGCAGACAGAGCCTTGGCAGCTTGTAACCCGTCTCTGAACAGCATCTATATCAGAGGCCGAAGGTGCCGCTAATAAGAGAACGAGGTGGGAAAACATCACGGTGACGCGCTCAGGTTCTGGAGTCCACTAGACCTGGGCACAAAGTCCAGTCTTACCACCTATTTACCAGTTGTGCATCCTTGGGTTTGTCACTGAACCTCTGCTAGCCTCACCTTGCTCACCTGTGGACTGGGTGTACTAATTCCTGCTTCTGAGGACTGCAGAGATCCTGTACACAAAATGCTTAGCATCAGACTTGGCATCCAGTGAGGGCTTACTAGTGGAGCTCCTATCCAACTGGGAGGATCTGGGAAGGCTTCTGGGAGGAGGTGGGACACCAGAGAGGCCTTAAAGGATCGGAGGACTTCAGTTGTGGAAAGGCAAGGGAATGCCCTGTATTTACGAAGAGGGACCTAAAAGCTGGTTGTCTGCTCCTGGCTGTCCCCACAGCAGTTCCCCTAGTGGCACAGGGGGAGGCCCCTCCCCTCCCACTCCCCAGCGTCCCTGTCTAGCCCTCCCCTCACTCCGTCTTGCTCCCCCTTCCCACTGAGTATTAATCAGTCCTCCTGAGATGCGCTCAGTGGAGACCAATTTCCTGCCATCAGTCAGGAGAGGTGACATTTGTAGGGCAGTGCAGAGGCCTGGCAGGGGGAAGGAGGGGACACATGGTTCCTTTCCCCTGAGACTGAGTGCCCTGAGGGCCCTGTTCTGCCCTGGCTGGCCTCTGTCCCTCAGGTCCGTCTGCTCCTCACTCTGGCTGGGGCTTCACGGTCAGGAGGCTGGGGGAGCCCGGGGATTCTGGTTCCCGGGGGTGGGGGTGGGGGCAGGAGCCTGGGCTGGCCTTGATGGAGGGGGTTGAGCCAGGGGAGGAGGTGGCAGGACAGGCCGCTGGTCAAAAGGGCACTGAATTTTGTGCAGTGGGTCCTCCAGACGTAGGTCACTCATCTTCTGGATTCGTTCAACTGTGGGTCTCTGGTTGACTCGGAGCAGGCATATGGGGGCTGGTAGCAAACTCCAGTGTCCATGGGAAACCGAGGCAGCAGCTCGCTGGCCAAGGAAGGGTTAAGAGGAGGCTGTGACTCAGACGGTACAGAAGTCTAGGTTCTCCTCAAGCCCAGGGATATAGGCTTCCAGGGTCCTCTCAGCCCAGGCAGGAGCATTCGTGGTTCCGGGCTCTGAGCTGACCTCAGGCCGGCCGCTGGCCACTGCCAACAGCCTCCTCCAGGAAGCTGGCCTGGATGCATCCCGGCCAGAAAGCCCTCTCTTTGGGCCTGGAGTCGTCACTGCATCTGCAGGGCCTCATGTCCCTGTCTCCTTAGCTAGGCACAGAGCTACAGTTTACTGAGCACCATTATATGCCAGGCCCTGGGCCAAGTGCTTGATGGATATTAACTCATTGAATTCTTTATGAACCTGGAGAAGCAGACATGATTAAAATTCCTCCAATTGTTTTTTTTTTTTTTTTTTTAGGAAATGAATTCGAAGAGGCTGGCTCATTGCTCAAAGTCTTTTTTTCAAATGTCAGAATTCTTCTCTGACCACCGATTTTATTCTTTCCTCCCCTGGTCCCACCCCTGGTCTCCATCTCATCCCTTTTCGTTCTCCGGGTTTATTGCCTGCCTCCCCCGCTAAAGTGTAAACTCCGTGAGAGCGGAAGCCGTGTCTGTCTTCTTCCCCTCTCTCCAGGCCTAGAACCGCTCCTTGAACAATGAAGAGTGTTTGCGGAGGGCATCAATGAATAGATGAATGAATGCCCCATGGCTAATAATAGCAGAGCAAGGATTCCAGCCAGGAGCCAGGTTCAGAAACCACTACCTGCTGGCAGCTCCTGCACCAGGGCCACCTGTCACTGTCAAAGGGAAAGCACTGTGGAGAGGGAGGGGTCGTCACCTGCACTGGACACCTGATTGCAGCTCTGGAATGAGCGCCATTAAGTCAAAGACGCTAAACTTCAGACTCAGCCCCTCTGGTAAGGTTGGTGGGTAGAGATAGAAACCAGTTCTGAGCAGCTGGGGCCGAGGCAGGTGGCCAGGGAGCTGTGGTGACGTTCTGTGCACTCAGGGACTGGGCTCCCCACCCCTTCCATGCCACACCTGCTATGGAAACCCAGCACAGCTGGGGCGGGCAGGGCTCGGCAGGGCTGGGTGCTGCTCCCTGAGCTCAGACGTTTATTATTTATTATTGGGGCGGGGAGGGGCGGGGGAGGAATTCTATTTGTCTGGGGATGCCGAGGACTGGCGGAAGGGCTTTCGGGAGATGAGTGGCAGGAGAGATAAGCCTGATGTGTGACTTTCTGACGCTTGGTTGGTTTGAAAATAAGTCCTGGGCCCAGATACAGGATTGACAGGAGGATCAGAGAGGGCTGTTTGCTTTTGGCTCCTGACTTTGAAAAGGTCCAAGAGTCAGGAGACTGGGTCCTAGTGCCCGAAGGGGGTGGCGGTGGCGTGGGTCACCTTGGCAGGGCTGCTCTGGAGTGGGCTCCCAGGCTGATATGGTTTAGAATCAGCCCCCTCGACTCTAAGTTTCTGGGCTGCCTTTGCTCTTGCGCTGAGGAAAGAGCCTGAGAGTTGGCAGCTGACAGATGGGAGGCTGTAAACACACTGGCGTCTTTCCCGTGAGTCGTCAGGTCCCCTCCCCGCCCTGCGGCTCTGCCCTGTGTGGAGGAAGGTTGCGCAGTGTGGACACTTCAGCAGGATTCTGTTCCCTTCTGTTGGTCAGCAGGGAGGAAGATGGGGGCACAGTTTCCACCCCCCCACCCTTCCCTCTGCTACCTCCCTGCTATGCGATTGGGGGTTGGTTAAGACCCTCTATGAAGCCACAGAACTTGCCATGCAGGTCTCCCTATACCTGCAGCCACCAGGTTCCCTTGTCCTGGCGTATCTGGGTAGTAACAGCTCCCCACCTGTGCAGCCCGGGGCTCCTGCACCACCTTGTTGATGTCCCTGCCTCCTGCCCACACCTCTGTACCTAGCCCCTGCATTAGTTTCTGTTTCATCTGAATGTGACGACTCATGCCTGCTGGGATCCTGGCTGATAGACTCCTTGTGACCACACAGGTGCCTCCAAGTGTGTCCTGCACAGCAGGGGGACAACGAACATGGGCTCGTGGTCTGGGTTTCCAAAGGCTGCTTTCCTGCCTGTGCAAGTTGGCCCACCCCTGGGGTGTCACAGGGAGAGTCTCATTCCTGGGGGTCGAGGATGTGGGTGGCAGAGCCTCCGTTTCTTTCCCTTCTCTCTTCTTAGGACCTCAGGTTTCTCATCTGTAAAATGGAGGTAATGATAACTGTGGTGAGCGCCAGGTGTTAAGGGCTACAGGTGTATAATGTCATTGGTTTTCCCAGAAGCCCTGTGAGGTGGCTTCTCTTAGTTTCCCTATGGGACAGATGAGGAAACGGAAACCTCTGGGAGGTCGAGTGCCTTGTTCAAGTTCACAGGCTGAACGTGGTAGCCTGGAATTCAGATCCAGCCGTCTAGGCCCTCACTCCCTGTGCTTTCTCTGCCCACGTCTTGGGTCACTAGAGATGCAGGGGGCCCAGTGCTCAGCTCGGAGCTGGGCCTTGGAATCTGCGAAGGGCAGTTCTCATGGTGTCTGCCGCTCAGCACGGGGACAGGCGTCTTTCCCTCCCTTCCCTGTCATTCCTCAGAGAACTAGGCAGAGGGCGCTTTTGGAGAACATCACAGGCCCCACCTCCTCAGTTTCTCACCTGGGCCGAGGTACTATTTTTCCTGGCTTTGCACTGTGAGAGATGGATTACCTTCATGGCTCTTATTAATGATCTACCTGCATTTACTCTGGTGTCCTGCAAGTTTGCAGCCCCTCTGCTGTGGCTTGGGGCCTGATCATGTGACTGGCTTTGGGCAATGGGACAGTAGCAGTCCTTTGAGAAAGTGCAGTCTTGGACCCCGGCCACTCCCACGAGAGCAACGCAGAGCGGCCTCCTGAGAGATGAGAGGACACACACACAGGGCCGAGCTGGGCCATCCCAGACGAGGCCTTCCCACGCCAGCCAGTGTCCCATGGATCTGCCCAAGAGACATCAGCCAGGTGAGCTCAGCCACGCCAGACGCCTGGAAAATAGTCAGTAAGTGGTTCCTCGTCGAAGCCATGAACTTGGGAATTCTGGAGGTTTCTCTCGGCGTCGCTTTCCCCACCAGTCAGGCCGGATCTGCGCTTTCGGGCCTGCGGAGGTGAGGACAGGGGTAGGAAGGTTCCTACTTCGACCTGGTGCCTGCACGATGTTTTCCCAGCTCCCTGGGACCCTAAACCCTGGGCTTCTCAGCATCTTTTCTTCCTGAGGGTTATGCCTGGCTCCCCAAGTCCCTGGACTGACTGGGAATGGAGGTCCTCTTTCTGGTTGAAGGAAAGAAGAAGCTGAATATGGCTTCTTCCAGGAGACGTGGAACCCACTGCCACCCTTACCCTACCAGCCCACCGGGAAAGGGAGGAAGGGCCCCGGTGCCCTTGGGGGTGAAACCAAGGTTGTCTCCAGCTTATTTCCTTCCCCTCCTCACCCAGGCCATTCTCATCACTGTGGTAGTTATTTTTTCTTAAGATTTATTTTATTGTTTGAGAGGTGAGAGAGAGAGAAGGGGGAAGGCCCAGAGCAGTCTCCATAGTTGTACATCATTAGTTGTGATAGGGTTTCAGGCCACACAGGTGGATGTGGGGCTGCACGGGGTGGGAACTGAACTGGGGGCCTCCCGCTTGGGAGGTGAGAACCTTCGCCACTGAGCTATCCCAGTAGTTACCAGTTGCCCCACGGTTCAGCGTATGGGGTTCACACGGGCTGGGCTGAAAATCGAACCCTGGACCTTGCGATTGCAAGGCAAGCGCCCAACTGCTGAGCTATCCCTGCACCCCCATCACTGCGTTTTGCAGGTGGGCAACCTGTCTCACTGCTGGGAGACTATCTCATTATCCATGGGTGGACTTTTGGGACAAGCTATAAGCAGATCACAGCCCTCCGAAACCACCAGACTAGAGGCTTCTGGAAGGCAGAGAGCATATCTGGTCCATTCCTATAGCCCATGCCTGGCACAGGGTGGGCACATGCATTTTACTGCCACAGACACGGAGAGACAGCTGGTTCAGCTAATGGCTCTGCAACCAATTTTTGTCCTTGTCCCTGCCCGCCATGCTTATCCATGGCATTGCTATTTCTATAGCTCTGGGCAGCTGGCTCCTGTCTTTAGGATAGAGCACTGGAGTTCCCTCCTGTTCCCCAGTGTCCCGGTCTGTCCCCAGCTCCCTTGTTGGTCCTTGCCAGATCCCTTGCCTGTCTTGGGACCTTTACCTGCTGCAAGTCACAACTCAGGCCCCAGGATGGCTGGACACAGCTACCTCTGCCCCAGGCCTTTTGTCATTCTAAGGTCCCCCGTGGCAGCCCCACATTCACTCCAATTACTTCTGGCTCCGCCTCTGACAGACAGAGGGGTCACTTTCATTTGTAAGACTGAACTCAATTTAACATTTGAATAGGTAATAAATTCTCATGGTCCCAGGGTATCTGCAGTGCAAAAGTCCCCCTCCCACCGTCCCTCCCAGCAGCCTGGCATCCTCCACGGGGGCAGCATTACCAGTTTCCTGTGTGCCCCCCCAGAGACGGCATCTGCAGGTGAATATATGTATGGACACACGTATTGTTATGAAACGCATTTCTCCCTCTTTTGGCCACAAGTGGTGCCGTGTGATCCACAGGGTGCTGTGTTTTCTTTGGTCACTTTACATCAGATCTTGGAGGTGACGACCTAGCAAGAATGAGAAAGAGCCTCCTCATTCTTTATTTTTTTTGAGATATAATTCATATACCATTAAATTCACCCCTCCAAAGAGTAAAATTAAGTGATGAAAAAAATATCGTCACAAAGTTATATAGCCATTACGCCTATCTAATTCTAGAACATTTATATTACCCACCAAAGAGACCCCATCCCCATTAGAATCACGCCCCACTCCCTTCTCCCCTCGCCCTCCCACGACCACTAGTCTATGTCCTGTCTTCGCAGGATTTGCCTCTTCTGGACATTTATTATAAGGGGAGCCATATGCTGTGTGGCCTTTTGTGTCTGGATTCCTTCACGTAGCATGTTTTCAAGGTTCATCTATGTCTATGTCGTATTCCTTTTCATTGCTGAATATTATTCTCTTGTACAGATATAATATATTTTGTTTACCCGTTCCTCCGTTGATGTACTTGAGTTGTTTCTCCTTTTAGGCTGTGATGAATGGTGCTGCTCTGAACATCTGTGTATAAGGTGTTGTGTGGACATAGGCTTCAATTCTCCTGGGTTTGTACTTGGGCGTGGAATGGCTGGTCACTCTTAATTCTTTTTAATAGCCACCTCGCATCTCATTGTATGCATAGACCACACTTTATACAAGCAATCCCCTGTTGATAGGCCTTTAGCACCCCACCCCACCCCACTTTTAACTATTTCAAACCATATGAGGAATAAATTTGTACACTTGCCAATCTACACATGTCCACATTTATCTTGTTGTATAATTCCCAGAAGTGTAATTGTTGTGTAAAAAGACATATGCATTTGTAATTTTGATAGATGCTGCCCAATTGCCTGCCTCCCCACACCAAGATTGTACCAGTAGAAATGTATGAGAGGCCAATGTCTTCTCAATCTCATCAACACAATGTGTAAGCAAGCTTTCCGATCTCTGCCTAGCTGATCTATAAAAGGCATATCAGGTAGTCTTAGTTTATGTTTTTCTTATTATGGGTAAGGTTGACTGTCTTTTTTTTTACTTAAAAAAAAAGATTAATTTTATTGTTTTTGATAGAGATAGAGAGACAGAGACAGAGAGAGACAGAGAGAAGGGGGAGGGCCCAGAGCAGTGTCCATAGTTGTACATCATCAGTTTTCGACATGGTTTGGTTCCACACTGGTGGGCGGGGGCTGAGCAGGGGGGAACCAGGCTGGGGAATTCCTGCATGGGAGGTTCGCCCCTCGAGTCAGGGACTGAACTGGGGGCCTCCCACATGGGAAGCACACCCCAGTTTAGCATGTGGGTCTGCACGAATTGGGGCCAGGATTCGATCCTTGGTCCCTGGGGTTGCAAAGCGAACACTTAACCTATTGAGCCATCCTGGCTTCCCCTCTTTTCTTTTTTTAAAAAAAAATATTTATTTATTTATTTAGACAGAGAGAGAGATACAGAGCCAGAGACAGAGAGAGAACTGAACTGGGGGAGCTCCCAGTTCAGCATATGGTTCCTCACGGGCCGGGGCTGGGACTCGATCCTCGGTCCTGGGTCCCCAGCGCTGCAAAGTGAGCGCTTAACCCACTGAGCCATCCCGGCTTCCCCTCTTTTTTTGTTTTTTAAAGATTTATTTTATTGTTTGAGAGGTGAGAGAGAGAGACAGAGAGAAGGGGGAGGGCCCAGAGCAGTCTCCATAGTTGTACATCATTAGTTGTGACATAGTTTCATTCCACACAGGTGGATGTGGGGCCGCACAGGGTGGAAGCAAACCGGGGACCTCCCTCATGGGAGGTGACAATCTTTGCCACCATCCCGGTAGTTACCAGTTGCACCACAGTTTGGCATATGAGTTTGCAAAGGCTGGGGCCGGGATTCAATCCCCAGACCTCAAGGCTGCAAGATGAGCACTCAACCTGTTGAGCGATCCCAGCAGCCCCTGACTGTCTTTTCACATGTTCAAGAACTGTCTCTATTTCCTCTGCCATGAACTATTTTCATATCCTTTGCTCATTTGCTATTATATTATTGTCCTTTTGCTTATTGATTTGTAAGAGCTTTTTATACAAGTGGAAAATAAATACTTTATCTATGATAAGCTCCAGATACTTCTAGTTTGTTGCTTGTCTTTTGCGTTTGCTAATGGGTGATTTCTGCTGTGAAGAAGTTGTTAATTTTTATATAGCCAGATTTATCAGTGATTTTCTTTTTGGCTTCTGAGTGTCTTGTCAAAGGCTTTTCTTTCCTACATTAAGATTTAAAAAAAAAATTTCCTCATGGCTTCTTCTAGGTCACTTATTATTTTATTCAAAAATATTTAAATCTTTGATCCGTCTGGAGTTGATTTTGGTATATGTGTCAGGCATGGCTCTAATTGAATATTTCCTCAATGGCTTCCCGTTGTCCCAATAACATTATAGATTAGTTCATTTTCTCCTCAGTGACTTCAATGCTATCTTTAGCATAGAATAAATGCTTACATGTTTTTGGACTTATTTTGGTGCTTTCTATTCTGTTCCATTGATGTGTCTACTCATGAGCCACTACCGTGTTATTCTATTATTATAGTTCTAGAATGTATTCAAATAACCAACAGGGCTAGCCTTCCCTCATTATTCTTCTTTTTATAATTTTCCTGCTTATTTTTCATATGAACTTCAAAGTCATCTTGTTTCATTAAAAATTCCATTGATATTTTTATTGAACTGTGAAAATTGCATTAGAATAACTAAGGAAACACTGATGTAGTTCTACGATATCAATTATTCTTATCTAAGAACATAGTCTGCGTGTCTTATTTAAGTCATTTTTTGAGTCCCTCAGTAACATTTTATGGTGTTTTGTATACATTTTTTTTTGCATATTCCTGGGCATTTTATTTTATTTTTTTATTGTAATTATAAATATCATATGGTCTTTCATTATATGTCTTAACTGGTAGTCCTTTTAAAGTATGCAGGCCATTGATATTTGCTTATTCATTTTATGGCTGGTCACATTGAATTTCTTTATTGTTGGTAATAGTTTTTCCATGGATTATCTTTGTTTTACTAGGTATACATACATACCTTCTGCAAATAATGATTATGTTACCTTCCCTTTTCAATTTTCATATAGTGAAGTGATTTTTCTTATTTAATTGCATTAGCTGAGAACAAAAAAAAATATCAGGTAATAGTAAAGATATTGGATGTCCTGGTCTTCCTCCTGACTTTAATGGGGATGCTTTTAGAATTTCCTCATTTGGAATGAAGACGGATCATGTTAAGGAGTAGCAGTTTGTTCTTATTTCATTAAGAATTCAAAAACTTATGATTGCTGATTTATGCAAATAACTTTTGCTTACATTCTCTAACTTGGTAAATTATATGAATAGATCACTAGTCGCTAACCACCTAACATTGCTTACGCCCCACTTAGTCACAATACATTGTTTTTTTTCGGTGTTGCTAGACTCTGTATGCTACTCTCTTATTTAGAGTTGTTGCAGAGAATTCCTAAGTGAGAGAGTGCTATTGTTTTGGTGTTCTTCCAGTTGGGTAGTGGTGTTACTATTAGTGCTATGCTCGCTTCATAAAAATAATCTAGACACTTTCCTTCTCTTTCTATGACCTGGAACAGTTTCAATAATGCTGAAAAAACCCATCCATTAAAGACTTAGTAGAATTTGAGATGGGCAAACAGCCTGCTGCTGGCATGTGGGAAGAGGGTCTTGGTGACTCCCATGATCCTGTCACCTCTGTAGTTGGTCCAGCGGGACAATTTCTTTCTTTCTTTCTTTTTCTTTTTCTTAAAGATTTATTTATTATTTTTGACAGAGAGAGAGATACAGAGACAGAGACAGAGAGAAGGGGGAGGGCCCAGAACAGTCTCCATAGTTGCACATTGTTGGTTTTTCCACATAGTTTCATTCCACAGGTGGGCGGGGCTGCACAGGGCAGGAACTGGGCCAGGGTCTCACCCCGGTGAGAACTGAACTGGGGGCACTTCCTAGTTCAGCATGTGGGTCTACACGGGCTGGGCCCGGGATTCGATCCTCGGTCCCCAGGGCTGCAAAGTGAGTGCCTAACCCACTGAGCCATCCCGGCTTCCCAAGCGGGACAATTTCTATGGTGCTGACCATAGCGATATAGACTCCCAGGTCCTTGGGGGCGAGGGACCCTCCCTCCTACCATCTGGAATTTCCCTGCTGGGTGGCCTGTGAGCATTCCATATGAAAAGATCATAGCAAAGCTGGGTGAGCAGGCTCAATCCAGGGTGAAAAGGTCTGGATTTGGAAGAGAATTTCTCCAGGCTGGGATTGGAGATATGATGGCTGCTGAGACTGGGTTGGGTTCCTGACACCCTTACCCTCTCTGTCTTCTCTCTCAGAGCCTGGCAGGGAGGGGTTTTCCATGTCAGGGTGTGTGTGAGTGTGAGTGTGTGTGCATGTGTGTGTGTGGTAGCTGAGCCCGCCCCTAACCCATCCTCCATGACAGTAGCTTGCCGTTCTGTCTGTCTTTGGGTCTCCGGTGGCCATGGTGCATCTGCTGGTCCCTGGGTACTTCACTCTCTGCTGTAGCACTTTGTGTTCAGTGACCATCAGCAGACAGGCAGCCTCCAATCATTTCTGTGTGTCGGCCAAGGGCGCATCTTCCCGATACTCAATAAACACTTTATAAGCTGCAGGTACCTCTCCCACCCCCCACTCCCGCCCCACTCCCACCCCCTCAGGCCTGCCGGCACAGTTTAATTTCCAGCCCTGGTATTTCTCCCCAGCCCGTGACAACCTCAGGTGGAAGCAATTTCACCGTCTTGTAACTCACTGGGTCATTATAATTAGTATCTGGGCACCCAGGGTGAGGGTGGAAGGAAGGAAAGAGTTGATCCAGCCAGGCAGAGAGCTGCCTATGGGGGTTGGGGGCTGGAAGCTGGGGACTGGGGTGCCCCTGCCTCCTGCTTTAGCTTATAACTCAGACTTTCTGGGGCTCTGATTTGCCATACCCCGCCCCTCCGTATCAGTAGGGTGGGAGGCGAGGAGCTAGGGACTGCTCAGCTGGCCCTGGGTTAGCCAGAGGAGCCTTCCACAGAGGGGCCTGGCCTGAGTGAGAGGCCTGAAACCGCACCCTGAGGTCACGTGGGGTGAGGGCCTGGAGGGAGAGGAGGTGCAGTACCTTCCAGCTCCCCCGGCCCGCACCACCTGGTGGACCAGCACTCCCTTCCTTCCTGCCTCTGGGTCCCTGCAGCCTCAGAGCTAGAGCCCATCAAAGCCCTGATGGTGGCAGTGGGCAGACCTGGGGTGCAGCCCCGGGCACAGCCAGGATTGGGCACCACTCTGAGGAAAGCAAGTGGGGGAACAGGACACATATGGGAGCACAATCCCTTATCATGTTCGTGAAGGCTTTTCGGGTACAAGCCATGGAAAGAGACTTACAGGTAAGACAGGGGGGTGTGGTCAGGGTGCGGGGCCGTCTCCAAGTTACCCACAGGTGATGAGAGGAGAACTGACAGCGTTGTGAAGTCAGGACCAAGGCAGCCCCAAGGTTCCTGAAAGCCCAAGACACAGGTCTTCCCTCTAGGAGGCAGTCATGCCACCAATGGGGCTCAGTGTCACCACGGCCAAATTCTGGGGAAGCCCGGAGGGCTCAGTGGATGAAGCACTGGTCTTGCAGCCCCAGGGTCTGAGGATCGAATCCTGGCCTCGGCCTGTGTGGACCCATGTGCTGAACTGGGTTGTGTTTCCCATGTTGGAGGCCCCCAGTTTGGTTCTCACTGGGGCAAGTTTCCCATGTGAGAGGTCCCTGGTTTGGCCCCTGGCTCGCGGGGGCATGCCTCCCATGCAGGAGGCCCCCTGTCCAGTTCCCACCCTGCATGGCCCCTGCCCACCTGTGTGGAAGGAAACCATGTCGAACTGATGACGTACAACTATGGAGACTGCTCTGGACCCTCCCCCTTCTCTCTGTCTCTGTCTGTCTCTGTCTCTCTTTGTCAAAAACAATAAATAAAATAATAAAGACAATTTCAAATTCTCGTAGAGGCTCATTTGCTCACTCATTTGCTGGCTGGTTCGTTCACTAAATATTCATGAGCGCCCCCTGTGTGGTCGGCAGGAATTTCAGCACTGAAGCTGCAGCAGTGACAAATGAAACAGTTACTTCTGCATGGTACATTGTGGTGGGGGGAGAGTCTGCTCAGTTTTAGGGTGCCCACCCTAAACCAATCAGCTGTGGCCAGGGTCAGGGGCAGATTGTGAGCCAGGAGGCCACCCCAAATGACTTCTGCAATGCTCACAGCCCTTTAAGACACACCCCAGTTCTTGATGGACGGTGCAGAAAGCAGGCGGCAGGCTTAAAAGAAGCCAGGTTTCGTGGAGCTGAGTCTTCCACGGAGGCGGCAAACGTTGACTCTGGGCAGGTGGGGCGTTCCCAAGGAGCAGTCTGCGCATGGCACTTCCCCCAGGTTCTCTACGACCTGCGTTTCCAGGTGGGAGGGGCAGGGCACTGGGGAAGCCCCCCCGCACCTACAGCTTTCTCTATGCATCAGCCCTGACTCACCCAGAGGCAGGGGTGAGGGTCAGACTGCTCCCCCTTTTTGTCTCTTCTGCCTCTGCTCTAGCTGGAAAATGACATGGAGTGGGGCCAGGCTGGTCAGTTGAGGGCTCAGGGCATTGTTGGTGAGGGCTGTGACTTGCTCCCCACACCCCAGCTCTGAGCACGCCAAACCCTGTAGGGAGCGAGTCTGTCCTGTTCATTGCTGTTCCCTGCATTCCCGACTCAGCTCAGAATAAAAGCTCACAAACCCCCTCACTTCCTTTCCTTTTCCAACCCCTCGGATTTTCTGGCCTGGATGCCTTTGCAGACACCCCGGGAAATACCCAAATCAATCACTTCAGGGTTCCCCACTTTAGACCCAATTTGTGAGGTCCTGGGCAACCACCCCTCCTGGGCCGGAGCCTTGTAAGGGGACCGCTTATAATAATACCATTATTCTCCTTCGCCAGGGGCAGGCTGAGCCCTCAGTGAAGCAGGCTTGCCATTAGAACCCTGCAGAAACAAAGTAATAGCCTGCGCGGAAAGCCATTTGTAATGTTGCTATAATTCCCATGATTCATTAAACAGGAATGGAAAATGATAACATTTCCCCTGGAAAAAACTCCTAGAGTCGCATGCTGAGTTCACTTGGCTCAACTGTTTTATTGACTAAGCATCTTGTTGTGCTGATGTGAAGAGTCCGGGCACCATTTAGTTTCCATCAGCTGAAATGGAAGGAGGGGAGGAGGCCTTGTTGGGCGAGCAGGGTCTGACCTTGGGACTAGAACTGCTGCCCCCACTTGGGTGACTCAGTCTGGCCCCTCCTGCAGGCCTGGGGCCCTCTGGGGCTGAGAGTCGTTTGACCAAGGCCTGTCTTCCATTCTGCCTTCAGGAGGGCAGCAGTGTGGAAGGGCTTGTTCTCCCTGGGCCTGAGCCCTGGGGGATGCCTCCTAGGGCGGTCCCTAGCTCTACCCACGCATGATCTGTGACCCCCAGATGCTCACCCATCTCCCCCCATTTCTTCACATGGTCTCAGAACACGCACCACTCAGCCCTGCAGTTAGGAATGTGCATGTTTTCCTGGATGCCCTCCTTCCATTGCTCCCCAGGCCCCCCGCACAGGGCGTCTCTGGCTGAGGGTTCCTCTTTCCCTCTACTGTCACTGCCCAAGTTCATTCTTTACTATCTCCCTTCCATGCAGCCATGCCATGGCCAGCAACCCCGCTGTGTCCCTGTCTCTAGCCTTCTTCTTCCTCATGACGCCTCTATAGTATATTATTGTTCTAGAAAATACCCCTACTGTCTTTGCTCTGTTGCTTAGAACCTTGGCAGGCTCCCCCATTGCTTATGGGTCAATCCAGAACCATTGTGTGGCTCTCAGGGCCCTTCCCAAGTAGACTCAGCCTGTCTTTCTAGCTCTACCTCCACCCACTCCCCACATGCATCCCAGGCTTCAGCAAACCCCAGGATTATGCACGGTTCCCTGGCCATACCACGTGTGTTCATGTGTCTTCCACGTGCTCCCTCAGCCTGAAACGCCCCTGGCCCGTCTCTGTTCTTGGGGAAATCCCAATTTCCAATACGGTAAGCTGCTCCTGCCATCTTCCCGTTGTAGGCAATGGTATCCCACCTTTCAGTTCAGCCTCAAACCACCGAGTCACCCTTCTCTCTCACTCTGTGTCACCATATCTCACCTGTCACCAAATCCCGTTGCCTCTAACTTCACAATAGGGCAAGAATCTGACCATTTTCTACCACCCACTTCTGCAGGGAACTTGCCTGGATTATTGTGGCAGTCTCATCACCTTGCTTTTGTTCTTCCTCTCCCTGGTCTCATCCTGTTATCCATGTCTGAGCATGTTGCTCCTTTGAAAACAAACAAGCAAACAAGCAAACAAACAAGCAAACAATCAGACAAACAAAAACCCCTTCGCTGGCTTCTGGTTTCACTCAGAGAGAAAGCTGGAGCCCTCACCACGGCCTTGAAGATCTTATACAGTCTGGCCCCCCATGACCTTCCTGACCATACCTCCTATGCTTCCCCATGCTTACTCTGCTAAGCCACACTGGCCTCCTGACTGCTTCTTGACCACCACCCTGCCTCAGGGCCTTTGCACTTGCTGTTCTCTCTATTGTGCACACTACCCCCCTGCCCCCAATTCTCTGCAATGTCACCTTGTCAGTGATGCCTTTCCTGACCTCCTTTAAAGTTGCAAATGTCCTTCTTCCTCGGCCACTTCCTAGTTCTTTCTTTCCACTTTATTTTTCCCCGTAATATGCATCTCCACCTCCATATTGCACATTTTGTTATATTATTTGTTTTGTTTTCTTAGCTTTTAGTTTGTTCCCCCTTTCCTCCGCGGTCTACAAGCTCCATGAGGACGTGGACGTGGTCTGACAGGAAAAGCGTACTGTTCCTATTTTACAGATGAGGACACTGAGGTTCAGCAAGGCTGTGACTCGCCAGGGGCCGCACAGCTGGTTTGTTTGTGTTTCTTTGTGTTCTAAAGGGATTTTCACAGCATGACGGAAATGGGTTTAGATGAGGTCTTTCTGACTGTAGTTCTATTGAATTCTCTCTCCCCCTGTCTCAGGACCATGGATCCCAGTCTACCGGGCCCTTTCTGGTGAGAGGGTGAGTCAAGTGGAAGTAGGAGGGGAGAGATGGAGGTTACCCTCACAGACATAGCCAAGGGGGTCTGGGGACCCTAGACTGACACCTCAGTCACAGACACTCCTGGATAGGCAGGCACTCTAGGGGCCATCCTGTCCCTCCCCCTGCTTCGGGGGAGATCATGTCTGCCAGATGGGCAGGGGCTGGCTAGAGGGTTGACTCTCTTGTTTCAGGGCAGCCCACAGACTCAGGTTTTCATTTCCCTCCTATTTCACTTCATTAGTCAGCAAAGCAAGTCATTTATCAGCTGCTGCTTAATGTAGAATGGGCCAATTGCAACCATGCCCTTGTCTCTTGGCTCTCCAGCTCTGCTGGAGCTGAAGACCCTTAGGAACTTACACCTGCTCCCCAGGAGAGGTTCAGGGCTCCAGACACCCACCAGCCCCAGCCCCAATGCCAACCTTAGTCCCCGCTCTGTCCTTACCCCCAACCTCAGCGCCCTCTCAGCTCCATGCCAGCTCCAGTCCCTGCCCCAGTCCTTTCCAGCCTCCGGAGTCTAACGGCACCAGGATTTCTGGCCGCAATACCAGCAGGGCCCTGGGCCCAGGCTTTGCTCTCTCTGGGTTCCCCTGAGTACTGGCTGCACCCCTCAGCCCCACCAGCACCACAGTCATGCCTGCAAACAGGAGATTCCTAAATCACCCCTGGAAGGGCCAGTCTGGGCACATTGAGACTGTGTGGTCAGCTCGTCCCCGGGGGCTCTCAGATTCATGACTTCCTCTGGGGGCTGAGGGCCTGGAGCTGGTCAAGGCATCCTTCAGATGTGCGTCCCGCCTTTGCAGAAGCCTGCCCTTTGATATTGCTCTGAGGACCAGGCGAGCAGGTATGACTTGATGGTGTGTGCATGCATAGATGTAAACCCAATATGTGCACGTACACATGTATCTGTAGAGGTGTGTCCATGTGTACCTCTGCACCTGCAGTGCTGAGAGCACACCTGGGGCTGTCCAAACAAAGCCCCAGCCCTGACAAAGAGGGGGTCCCGAGGAGGGGAGCGTCGGGATGGGCCAGGACTCTTGCTGTTGAATGCGTGAGGAAGGGGCAGAGGAAGGTGCTCAGCACCATGGACAGTGAGCAGCGTCACCCGCTCTGGCCACCGGGAGTGGTGCTCTCTACGCACAGGGTCAGGGATCAGGGATGGGCGGAGGCCACTGCTGCGTCCCGTCCTCAGCTGTCCCCTGGAAACCAGAGGCCGTGAAATGAGGTGTTTCAGTTCCCTGAGCCAGAGATGGGCAAACTACAGGGAGGGTGATTGGCTTTTCAGAGGCAGCTGTTCCGGCTGGAGGCCTCACACCTGAGAGCTCACTTCTCCCAGCCTCCCTGCAAAGCTGGCTGGCCCAACCCAGGGAGGCCTGGGCAGGGCTGGGGTCACGGCCCCCTGACCATCCTTAAACCCCAGGAAAAGACAGGATGGAGCGCCACTCATCCCCCCAGTTCCTGCAGGTCCGTGGACCCTGTGGCCTTCCACAGCTGCCTGTCCTGCAGCCTCTACCCCACGGCGTCCGCCTCTTACCTCGGCTCACTCAGGCCACAAGTATTTGTTAAACATGTCCTTTGGTTTAAGCATTTTTCTAGGTGCTAAGGCGCACGGCATACAAATCCTTGCATTCCTGGAACCACCATTCTCGAGGTGGGGAGACGGGCCGCTAATACTAATAAGTAAAATGGAGGGCATGTTAGATACGACAGGTTCCCTGAGATCCATGGAGCCGGGAGGCAGGATAGGGAGGGGCTGGGGTTGCGACTTTCATCAGCGCGGTCTAGGGCGGTGCGTTGTGAGCTAAGACCTGAAGAAGGGAAGGGTGAGCTGCGTAGTCTCTGGGGAAGGAGAGGGCCAGGCAACCTCTGGCTGTCTCCCTGGGAACAGGTGAGGTATGACCACTCTGAGGGGCTTAAGTCTGGGGAGGGAGCTGTAAAAGCAAAGACCCACAGAGTCACCACCTTGCTGCTATTTACTGAGCCCCGTTACCTGCCAAGCTTTGTTCTAGGTGCCTCTACAACATCATCGTAACAATCCCATGGTCACACGTGGGAAGGTGGGACTAGGGTCATTCCCATTGAGTAGATGAAGGAACTGAGGCTCAGGCAGGTCCTGTGACTGTCCAAGGTGCCACAGTCCACGACCGAGCCCTGACTGGTCAGACTCCACATCCCATGCTCTTAAAACCTCAGTCTCTGAAAAATGGGATAAAAAACTATTGTTCATTAAATTGAGCCCCACTTTTGAAAGATCGGAATCCAGTCCCCTAGTTCTCCTTTGGAATGTAGGCCCTAGGTCAGAGCTTTCTGGGCAGTGACTTCTTAAATTTTCCCTATCTCTGCATGTAGGCGTTCTCTATCTCCTATGGACCTAGGCACTCTTAGGCTGCTTGGAGTCTCTATAGGTTCACACCAAATCCTACCACTCTGCCTCCCCCAAGAAGTCTTCCCTGATTGAATCCTTGACACCTGATGGTTGCCTCTCTCTGCCTAGTGCTGACATTGAATAACTCATTAATCTCATTTCCTAATTGTCTCCTATTACGGGCAGAACTGTGTCTGCCTCACTCTCTCATCCATATGTTGAAGTCCCATCCCCTAGCACCCCAGAATGTGAATATATTTTGGAGACAGAGCCTTTAAAGAGGTGGTTAAGGTAAAATGAGGTCATTTAGCGTGAGCCATAATCTTGTATGACTGGTGTCCTTATAGGAGGAGGAGTTAGAGCACAGACACACACTGAAGAAAGACCATGGGATGACATGGGGCAAAATGACCATCTACAAGCCAGGGAAAGAGGCCACAGAAGAAGCCAAACCTGCCAACACCCTGACCTTGGACTTCTAGCCTCCAGAACTGTGACACAATACGTATCTGTCGTTTCAGCCTTCCCTTCGTTCCAGCAGCCCTAGCAAACCAACACGTCTCTTTTTTCTTTTCCAAGTTCCTGTCCTGATGGGAGGGCATTGTCTTATGGGCTCTCTCTCCCCTGCTAGGAGCACAGCAAGCTCCCCTGCCCCCGCCCCGGTGTTATACAGCCTGGGTCCCAGGGAATAGAGGTCAAGGTTACTAGCGTGCTGCAGCCACAGGCCTCACTGACATTCCCATCCGTGACAGCTTGTCAAAGCAACATTCCCCCCGACTGACACTCTAATACGCAGCTATTCCACCACGCTGCCCTTCTGACACACAGGCATTCTGCCCCCCTGTCATTCTGATATGTTGGCTGTCTGCCTCGCTTACATGTTGCCCGAGCAAACTTCCACAAAGCTGACGTTCAGAAACGTGGACTTGGCTGCAGCCGCGCTCCTCCTTGACTGTGTTCTGCCACGCGGATGTCTCGCCGCATGGACATTCGTGGGGGCTCTGGCACGCTGACCCCTCCATATGCAGACCCTCCTGTGGGAATGTCGGGGTTGGTCAACCTCCCCAGCTCACTAGCTAATGAGAGTTCTGTGCACTTCCCTCTTTCTCTTTGTGTCATTAGCCTGGTCCTCCAGCCTGCCCTCCAATTCTGCTCAGCATGTAATACTTGCCATTGACCTTGCCCTATATGGCCTCCTCATCTGACCCATGATTCCTGCCCCCTCCCCCGGACGTCCTCTGCTAACTGCCATTTAACCCAAACGCACCAGACACATTTCAGGTGGCTCACAGCCCCTCCTGGGGGAGCACTTGTCTCTCCATCCCCTGCTGGGTGTGCAGAGGGCCGTCCCCGTGAGCTGACCCTGACACAACACGCCACAAATGGGTCCTTTGCCCAAGGGAGGCCTAGGGGTTAGCTGTGACCCACCAGGCTGTTTTTACTCAGACCATGTCTGACACTAAATATGTGGTATCTTCCAATACCATCAACCAATTCTCGGATGCTCGAACCCCAGCGAGACATCCACCCATTCAATTCGATTTTGACACTAAATACCCAGCGTTAGCATCAGACCCCACAAGTTAAGGGGCTCAGTTCCACAAGACTGCCTGCCCCCTTTACTTCAGACGCTCGTTTCAAGTTCTGGGCCCCCCATACTTCTGACAGACTAGCAGGCTGCAAACTGGGGGTCCCCTTGAAGCCCTCCTCAGGTTTGATCATTTGCTGGAATAGCTCACAAAGCACAGGAAGTCACTTTATGTACACTTACAAGTTTATCTGAACGAGCACAACGCAGGAACAGACAAATATTAATAGAAGTGACGCACAGGCAGGTATGAGGGTGGGGCGTGGCGCTTCCAGGGCCTGTCCTAGTGTGTCATCCTCCAGTGCCTTGACGTGTTCATCAACCCAGTCACTTAGGGTTTTTTATTAATGGAGGTTTCATTATGTGGGTAGGATCGATTCTGTCATTGACCATTGGTGGTAACTCAACCTCCAGCCCCTTTCCCCTCCCAGAGGTTAGGGTGGGGGTGGGACGGGGTGGAGGAGGTTGGTGGGGGCTAAAATTCCAACCCTCTAGTTTTGCCTTGGTCTTCCAGGCAATCAGCCCCCATCCTGAAGCTTCTAAGGGCCTCCAGCCAACCATCATCTCATGGGCATACAAAAGCCACTGTTAATATTCTGGAGGTTCCAATGAGTTTAGGAGCTCTGTACCAGGAACCAGGACAAAGACCAAATATTTATTTTTTATTATATCATACCCTCTTTTCCCTCAAGTAATGAATCAGTGTCGGTTGTGGCTAAAAGATCCCCAAGCAGCCCCCTTTCCTGTCCCCTTAGCCTTTTCTTACTTCCTCAACTCACCCCTGCAACTCTGGAGTCATGGGTTCTAAGCTCAGCTGCCCTGTGTACTTGTTGTGTGACCTTGGGCAGTTCCCACCCTCCCTCTGAGCCTCAGCTTTCTCATCTATAAAATGACGGTGGCACTAACAGTAACTGCCTCATAGGTTGTTGTGAGAAGCCAATGGGATATTCATGTAAAGCACTGAGTGGGGACATGGCATAAAGTTGATGCTCAGTAAACAGGGAGGTGGTTCAAGCTCTGGAGCCAGATGTTAGAGCTCAACTATGTAGTTTTATATCTTGGTACCACCACTTACTAGCTGTGTGACCTTGGGAAAGTTGCTTAACATCTCTGGGCATTATATGTAAAATGGATATGGTGTCCAGCACAAATTCTACACAATGGTTAGCTATTAGTGGTCATATTATTATTATTATTATTAGTTAATTAGCATCATAATATGGTTAGGTATGTTTACACAGTGTCAGCTACTATTATTACACTCATCTGGGTGACACCACATCAGTGGAACCTTTTACTCACCCACCGTGATGTCAGGGTAATGACCCTTTGTCAGTCAGTCTCAGAACCACCATTCTGACGTAGTGAGGATGTAACATTGTCCCTGTCCCCTCTGCCTGGGTGCTCTGCCAATTTTCACTTGGACAGCCCACCTCTTGCTTCCGATCTCAGGCCACAGGCTGCGTCCTCAGGGAAGCCTTGGAATCCTTGGCACGTCGGTCCCTGTTACACGTGCTCGTAAGACCACGTGCCTCTTGCACGTGGAGCACTGACTCATCACCATTCTACCTGTATTTTCCTGATTATTCAGTTCAAGACTGTCTCCTTTCTTCCCTTGACTGTAAACTCCCTGAGGTCCCTGATGTGCCTGTTTTTTGCTCCTCTTCTTCCTCCCAGTGCTGACCCTTCGTAGATGCCCAATACATATTTGTTGAAGGGAGGATCAGATGAATGAAGAAGTGAATGAATATGTGCAGGAAGGCCCAGTGACACCCTCTTCCTTCTCTGTCTTCTCAGTCCCTGGGCCAGACTCCCTTTCCTCCGGGGTTGTATCAGAGCGGGACCCTCTGTCCACTCCCCAGTGTCATTCTCTGAGCTGCAAAGCTGGGGAAATGGGAGAGGAGTATAGACATGGGGTCAGGGAACCAGAGGAGCAAATGGGACCTCGGCTGGAAACACAGACAGGAAGTAGCGTCTCCAGGGAGATCCTGAATCAGTGTTTTCAGCCCTGTGTGGGTGGGAGACACCCTTAAGCTAAGGTGGCCCCTCATTGCTCCTTTTACTTCTGGGCTCCCTTCCTCCTAGTCTCACCCCCTTCTCTGGCTTAATCTTCTGGTTTCAGACACTCCCAAGTACAGCTGCTGGTTCATGGAAGTGACTCCTTCGCCTGTCTGGACGCAGGGGGAGGTCTCTGGGGGCCCTGGTTCCATGTATCAGTCTTGAATTGACATTTCAAGCATGGCTGGATGGTTCACCCACCCACCATGAGCTCTACTGTGCTTGGGGAGGTGTCGATTCCAGAGAGACCCCCCTCACCCCCCAAACCTCCTCTGTTGATGTGCCGGCTCAAGCTCCGACTTCAGTGACCCCTGGTTTGTGTGAACTTGGGCTCCAGTCCATGTATCCGCGCTCCTCATGGGGTTGAGTCCCTGCACAAGGCCTGACATGCGTCAGAGTCATGTTTGTGGACAAGTGGCTTTGAGTTCCAGGTCTGCCACCAACTTTCTGAGCTTGGTCACGTTGTGTCGCCCCTCCAAGCCTCCGTTGTTTCACTTAAGTGCATACTAATTTGTTGTGGGAATCTATCTTGTAAGAGACTAGATGAGGGGTGTTTATAAAGGGTGAATACTGAAGCCATTTGCCTGCGACCTGACACTTATTCCCAGGCCCCTTCCTGGCCCCCGGGTCGCCTTCACCTTCTCTCCTGGTCTCGGCCCAGCTCCTACTGGTGTCCTGGTTCCTGTCCCCTCCGTCAACCAAGACCCCTTCCATCAGTGCACTTTCAGCTGATGCACAAACATGTTGACGTTCGACCTACAAAACAACGTCCCCCGACCACAGAGTCCCTTGAACAGAGTGCGTCCCTTTTCACGCACCCGGCTGAGCTTTCTTCACGGTCACATTTCTAAGACTATTCTCGATGGAGCTGACTCAAATCTGGGTGCTATTTGCAACTGTATGCAAGTTTCTTTATTGCTTTGTGCCTCAGTTTCCTCATTTGTAAAGTAGGTCTAATAATATTTACCTTACAGGAATGTGAGGATGCTTAAGTGAGATAATGTTGAGCACACAGCACGACCTGGTGCATAGTCAGAGCTCATTAAATAATCAGTGGCTAGTATTGTTGTTGTTTTTACCCCATCGCCTATGTTATCAGCTTGCCTTCCTCCTCCACTTAAATAAACACCTCCCTGGTTTGAATCACGAATGACTTTCCCATGACAATTCCCCATCTCCCTTCCCAGACACCCTCTCAACTTCTCTGTAGTTCTGGACACTTCAGGAAGAATGATCAGGGCAAAGTGGAAGGCTCCAGAAGTCTGGTGGGTAATGTCTACCTGCGGCCCGTGAAAAGTTCATGGAATAGCCTCACGGTGAAAGAAGGGCTGGCACAGGGCTGGTCGTGTTGTTGATGCTCAGTGTTTGCTGAATGACTGGAAGGACCTTCAGGAGGACCTCTGAAGTGTAAGCAACTTCCTGAGCTGAGGGCTAGTCATTTCAAAAAAGTTCAAAAGAAGTTTGGACTGCCATGCCCTTGAGGGCAGGGACTGTGTTTTATTTGACTAGCACAGAGTGTATCCAGTTTTTCTGTTACTTATGCAGGAACAGGGGTGAATGTTCTCACAGAACTGCTGCCCAGTCTGCAGTTACAAGAGACAGGGGGTTAAAGCTTCCGGGGTGGGGGGTGGGGGGAGCTCACAGCCCCGCCTCTGCAGTTCTGGGGATGAATAGCTTTCTCCTTTTTAGCTCAGGCAGCCTGGCTTCTGCATCACACAGAGAGCCTGGTTTGATCTCTTATTTATTACAGAGAATATTCTGTTATGCGAGTGTAGGCGATGGAGTTTTAGGAGTCCTAGTTTTCACTGCTGACTTTGCCGGTCAGCCTGTTGGCGACCCTGGCACCTCCAATGGCCACTCTGGGACTGCATTCATTGTCTCACTCATTCATTCATCAAGTGTACTGAACACCCATCACGTGCAAGGTCCCGAGCCAGGTGGAGGAGAGGCCAGAAGAAACACGGAAACTGTCTGTAGTGAGCTGAAGAATGGCTCCAAAGATACCAAGTCTTTATCCTTGGGACCTGTGACTGTCACCTTATATGGCAAAATGAACTTTGCAGGTGTGATTAAGTTAAGGATCTTGAGATGAGGAGATCATCCTGGATTATCCAGATGAACCTTAAATGGAATCACAAGTGTTCTCAGGAGATGCAGGCAGTGGGGATTCTGCACAGAAGAGCAGATGACGTGAGCAGAGACTGAAGTGATGCTCATGCCCTTTGAAGATGGAGGATGGGCCACAAGCTGAGGGGCCCACGTGGCCACTGGAAGCTGGAAAAGGCTAGAAAACGGGGGCTTCCCTCGGAGGCTCCCGGAGGAACCAGGCCGGCCAGCACCTTGACTTGAGCCCAGCGAAATTGATTTTGGACTCCAGAACTGTCAGAGATTAAATTTGTGTTGTTTAAACCACTACCTGTGTGGCAATCTGTTACAGTGGTAATAGTGAGCTGATATACTGTCCTAAGGCACGTGACATCTAGGGGAGAAAATGGACAGCTTTGCTATAAATAGGGGTGAGTGCTCTAATAGGCTGCAATGGAAGGGGAGGGGTGTCACAGATACAATCACCCACCCTGTGGGGTGGGGAAGATGGCCTGGCAGGGCTTCCCCCAGGAATAGCTGCTTGCTGAGCTAGATCTTGAAGGATGGGGAAGGATTCCCCAGGTGGACAATGATGGAAAGGGGACAGCAGCCTCAGGAATGAATGCCAGCACATGCGCAGGCAAACCTGGATTGTGAAACAGCAGGGCATGTTTGCAGAGCCCTGGAAGTTGGGGAGTGGATGGAAGTTCAGAGCGGGTCTGGGAAGGTGGCCAGGTCAGTTGCTGGAGGGTCACCGTGTCAGGGAGTTGAGACTTGACCCTGTGGACAATGGGAAGCCACTGTGGTGCGTTGCATTAACGGCCCCAATTCATCACTCGTCCCTCTGTTGCTCAGTGACTTTGCATATTCTCTCATTGAGGGTGGAGTATATTTTCCCACCTCTTGATACGGGCTCAGTTGTGTGTCTTGCTTAGACAACAGAAAGACTGACCATGGTCAATTTTGAGCCTCGGTCTTGAGAGGCCTTGCACATTTCTGCTGGTCCCAGGAGAGGATGTGCCCCAGTGAAGCCAGACCAGATTTGAGCCCCCAGCTTACCTGCAGACCACGAGTGACCCCATCAGGGTCAACAAACCCAGCCAGCACACAGCTATAACCAATGACAGTTATTCTAAGCCACTGGGTTTTGGGGTGATCTGTTATGCAGTGATAGCTAGTTGACACACCAGCAACGGGTTTGGTGGAGGAGGGACATGGCCGGATCTGCATTTTAGAAAAACCTCTTTGGTGCAGCATCACTGGGGGTTGGATCGGAGGAGGGGAGCCTGAAGGTGGTGATCCAGGTGGGAGGTGCTGAGGGTCTTCCCTGAGGCAGCAGGATGGGCGGAGGAGATGGCACCAGTGCTATGGAGGAGGCAGATTAGACCACAAAGCTAAGTGACAAACTAGTCCTACGGGTTGAGGGAGAGAGGTTTGGAGGGTGTCAAAATGTCTGACGTTGGAAATTGAATTGGGGTTCACATGTGGATCAAGTGATCAGGTCCTGGCAAGCCTTGATGGACTGGTTGGCACTGCTGTGGTCAGGACAAAGTTCTAATGCCAAGTCTGGGGCTGGCATCTTGGCTGAAGACCTAGGTTAGGGAACCATCAGAGAGTGAGTAAGAGTGACCTCGGGACCAGTTACTGAAGGCAGATGAGTGTTTACAACGAGCAGAAAGGAGGGCCAAGTCTTGAGCCCTGGGAACCCCCACTATTTATGGAGCCATTGGAGGCAGCATCCAAGGGGTGATGAAGGGGTCAGCACAGAGAGCAGAGAACCAGGGAGAGTTGGAGCCCAGGGACCCCAGCGAGGGGGACTCGGAGGAGGGAGCAGATGGTCAGCGGTGTCATGGGCAGAATGTCACAGGCGATGAAGACCAACGAGACTGTGGGGTGAGCCTGGGATCTGGCCAGTGGAGGGTCATGAATGGCCCTGGAGACAGGTTTTGGAGGCAGGTGGCAGTAGCTTGTGGTGGGATAGGGGAGGGAAGGAGTGGAGAAACGGAGGGAGGGAGAACCCTTTCGAGAAGCCTGCCATGGGAAACTGGCTGGGACATTGCTTTTCTGTGGGCTGCAGGGGCCGGGCCATGGCTTGTTGTTGAGGGCTTTGAGCAGAGAAGAGACATGGTCTGGTTTAGCTCTGAAAAAAGGTCACTGGGGCAACAGTGTGGCTACTGGATTGTGCTGGGGAGTTGTGTGGAGCAGGGAGATTGGGAGGAGACCAGCTGAATGGTCCAGGAGAGTGACGACAGTGGCTTTGAGCAGGGAGATTGGGAGGACACCAGTTTAATGGTTCAGGAGAGCGACAATGGTGGCTTTGAGCAGGGAGATTGGGAGGACACCAGTTCAATGGTTCAGGAGAGCAACAATGGTGGCTTTGAGCAGGGTGGTAGCTGTGCAAGCAGTAGGAAGTGGTCAGATGTGGGACTTTGGAGGTGACATTTGGTAACAGAATATCTTGGCGGTGGATTGGAGTATGGAAGCTCACACATGCGCACAATGACAGGAAAGTAGCGTGACTTCCAGGCTTTTGCCTGAGTAACTGGGTAGAGCAGGAACAGGTTTTGAGGAGGGGGAAGGTGTGGAATCATTTTGTGGTTGAGAGGCTGAGTTTAAAATACTTGTTAGAAATGCAAATGTAGCTATGAAAGAAGCAGTTGAAAATGTGCAGCTGGCGTTTGGGGAGAGGCTGGGGCTGCAGAGAGAAATTCAGGAATCATCTGTGAACATGGAGCACTTCTATCCGGGGGGCTGGGCTGGAGCTCCTTGGGGCAGAGTGGAGCTGGGAATACTTGGTCAGTGTTGTCTTCTCTGTTAGACTCTAACGGCCACAGAAGCAAGCCCTTGTCTGCCACGTGCGTGGCTGTGGGCCAGCGCCTGGCATATAGTAGGTGTTCAATAAATGCTCATTTGAGGAAGGAGTTACATGAGAGTGGTAGGGATCAATTAGGTCAAGGAAGTGAGAGGTGTGAGTGTGGCGAGCGCCATCCTGTGGACGAGGTACCTACTTACTCTTGTGAAGTGTCCCACCTCTATGCCGTTGCATCTGTGGCTTTCCCTGCCTGGAACCCTCTGGGGACTCTAGACCCACACAGGCAACTCCTGCTCATTCTTCCCTCCCAGCCACCAGAGCCCCCTGAGTGGCTCTTCTCATGCACAAGGAGGCTGCGGGACTTCCCCAAGCCCCCAGAGTGTCACTGGGTTGACAGATCACCGGGCAGAATGAGACATGAGGGGAGTCCAGGAAGCTGTGTTTTGGGGGGACCCGTGCTGAGTCCTGGGAATGTCATACATGACTTACCTCCCAGGTGCGCACAAACAGCGTGTCATAGGTCCTTGCCAGAGGTCCAGTTAGAAAAAAGCACCTGTTTTTCATTTTGCAAAATAAAGACTGTTTGCTTGCTTGGAATCTTCTGGACCCTCTTCTGTTTTCCAGGTTTTCTTGGGCTTTTGCATCCTCCTGCTGGGAATTGTTCTGGAGTTTGGAGATGCACGTTAAGCTTTTTCCTGTTATGTTTTAGGCTACTTGGCATTTTTGGTGATTCCCATGGCCTGTGGGGCTCTCAGCCCTGGTTCTCCAACTTCTGCACATGTCCCCTTATGCCCTTTCCCCAGGGAACTGCCTCCCTAACACCTTTGACCGCCTTGTCCTTCTTTACCAGGGTCACTCCAGCTTCCTGTTTTCTGTGACATTCCCATTTTCCCCTTTGAGGATTCAGATGGGAGCTTGCATCTCTCTACGGGGAAAGTGCTTTAAAACCTGCCTTTTCCCAAAGGAGGGGAGTTCTGCTTGTTTCCTCTCTGGCCCACACACTAGTGCCACGCACTTCTGCCTCCCTGGCACTGACTTATTGGTTAGTCTGTCTAGAAAAATAGTTACTTAAAAAAAATAAAATAAAAAAGGAAATAGAATTGACACATAATATTGTGTAAGCTTAAGGTGTACAGCATGGGGATTTGAACCATTTACAGAGTTCGTCAGTTCTTTAACTGACCTGAGCCTTAGTTTCTTCATTTCTGCAATGGGGACAATAACACCTGCCTGCTAGGGTTGTTGCCAGGATTCAATGAGATCATGCATTTGAGTGCTCCTGGCAAGCTCTTAGCTCTGGATCCCTGCAGGCACCGAAGAGGGCTCAGCTCTCTTCCTCTTCACTCCTCCTGGTTATGAAACTGTCAGCAGTCACTAAGCCCCTCCCCCACTGCAGGGTGAGGAAGAGGGAGGGTGGAAGCCCAGCTGGCTCCTCTATGGGGGGGTCCCCCATCCCGGTTTGTCTAGAACGGAGTGGTTTAGCACACAATGCCGGCAGCAGGCTCTCCCGGAACGACTTCCCACCCCATCTTGGATGAGGTATGCAGGGCTGGCCCCGTTCTGATTCTCCTGGTTCCAGCCGGGGCCAGAGGCACTGGTTCTTGGCTCGGCCACCAGGTTCCTGCTTTTCTCTCTGTCCCGCTACCCAGCCAGGGCCCTCCCATCTCTGCCCCCTTGCGAATGGTTCAGAGATGGAGGCACGTGGCCCTGAAACTATCAAAGGCACCGGAATTGGCTCTTTCACATTGGTGGTCACAACACCCCCAGTCACTTTTGGGGTTGCCGCCTGACACCCTGTGCCATCTTTCAGTCAATTACTGTGCGTCTCCCCATCTCCCCAGAGCGTATGTCGGCCTGGCTCCGCTGTGACATTATCAAGGCGCTTCTGGCGTTTTACCTGTCAGCGCCTGGCTGACCCAAGAAGCAGGGCCTGGGAAGCAGCTGCCATTTCTTCTGCATCTGCCTGAGGCTGGGCCTCCTGGGCCACACAGGGACTTCAGTCTGCTCCCCTGGACTCTTCCTATCAGCTCTAGGAAGCCAGGTCCCCAGCCCAGCAGCCTGGCCGGTTCCAGCTGGTGGTACAAGCTCATGTAAATAGGTCCCCGGGCTCTCCTGGGCATGGACGACCTGTGGGCTTTGAGACTTTTGACTCAGAAACACTTGGTTTTCATTTCCAGGTCCACCATTAACTCACTGTGCAACCTCAGGGACATCAAGTACCCTCTCTGATCTTGCTTCCTTCTTTATCTGGAAAGGGGGAGGGGTAATGCCTTCTATGCAAGACCACTGAAGCAAGAGCACTTGGCACAATGCGAGTGGGTACCTGGCAAGAATCTGGTGAGAGTTGGCCCTTTCTTTTCTATTTCCTGTGTTGTGGGATCTTGGTATTAATGATGTTATGCATCTGCCAGCAACAGAGTAGATGGGGTGGTATGTAAACAAAGGCAGTCATGATTTGACTTCTTTTATTCACAGGCTTGGGACAAGTTAACTAAGTATGACAGCCCTTTAAACATAGATCCTTCACGCCCCGATTCTAGGGCATTGGGAGGGGATGTGAGGACTTCGGCAACTGAGTCTTAGGAGGGAAGAGAAGCCACTTTCACACCCCTCCCTCTCCCGCCTCCTGCCTTGGCCTGAATGTTGGGGTGAAGACTGATCTCCAGGCTGGGCTGGGCTGCAGCGTGCTGTCACGAGACTCCCTTCTCTACCGGCGAGCTACCCCGAGCTTCCACGTGGTCGCTGGTAAGTTGGGGACATTAATGTCTGCCTACCTGGGATTTGGGGGGCCTCCACGACTCATTGTAAAAAATGAACTGTTGAGTGCACAGAGGTGTGAATGGGGTTACTGTGTGACTCTCAGGGAAGAGTTAGTTCCGTGTCCTTCTTTTCCTTGTAGCTATTTCAGGGGCATAGGATGTGACAAAGGAGGGGCACATTTGGATGGTCGATGGTGTGGGGTGGACCAGTGAGGGCCCCGGAGCAGGGGCAGGGGGAGTGCTGTGGACAGAAGGCCCCCTGTGCATTCATCTGGGGCCCTGCCCGTCTCTCCCTGCCTTGCCCACCCTGCCTGGCTGCATTGATTTACTTGAAAGTTTTTAATGGGTTATAATTGGAAAAGGCCTGGGTGAGATTTGCATATTGATTTGACATTTAAGTATATGATTAAATAAAAGCTGACTGAGGTCATCACTTGACTAAATTGGCTTAATGAGGGTTGATTACCCTGTGCATGTTAATTTCATTTGCCCTGATTACCCCATCTATCTTTCTCAGGGATCTATTAGCACCTTTGACTCAATTGTACTTGAGGGGACAAGAAGCAGGACAAGGGCCAGTGGGGGGTGGTCCCTGGTCTGTTTGCCTGTCCATCTGGCTGTCCCCTGAGCCTCGAAGCTTCTAACCCCCTGTAGCATCTTCTGTCCCTTGTCTCCCACCCTCTTGCTCTTAATCACGGAATCTGATCACTAGCTCTTTTTAAATAGGAGTGTCTCCACTCTGCCGCCAGAGAGAAATCAGGTGCGGCGGGAGGAAGAGGAGCAGGGACGAGCTAAGACCGATGAGAAGTGTTTCCTTTCCCCTCACATGGCACCCTCCTCTCCCAACACTGGACACACACCATATAGTCTGAGCCCTCTGGGACTACAAGAACCAGTCTGCCGTCTCTTCCACATGTAGCACAAAGTTCTGAAGATGGGAATCCCTAAAGCTGGCTTCCGTGTCTCCTGTGTGTCCCTCTAGATCCATGCTCTGCCCTTCTCCAGGCTTGGGGACTCCCAGCAGGAGACTGGAGGGAGGGAAGAGATAGAAGTCGGGGCATTTCTTTCCCTGGATGCTCCCCGCTGGCTGCTCCCCGCTGGCTGACCGAAGGTCTGAGTCTGTTGACTGGCCGGCTTCCAGCTCTCTCTTTGGGTACCATTGCCAACCTTCCTGGTCCTGCAGCACGGGAGGGGTCACACAGTACCAATCAACCCTCAAACAAGCCTGAACAAACTGCACTAGCCCTGTGGTTCCCCTCAGCCCTGCCAACACCTTGGTAAATAGACCTTTCCTAAGTCCCCTTAAATTACCCAATTTGAGTGTGTGCTGTCTGTTCCCTGCTGAGACATGAATACAGCAGGCAACCTATTTTCCCACTCAAAAACCAGGCCACACGGCCTGGCAGGTCCAAGCATGACCGGAGGACATAGGACCCAGCCCACATCAGTCCTGAGTTAGCACTGCGCCCTGTACCCCGGGTCCTGGGCACTGGTGGAGAATTTACCCACAGACGACCTCCAGCGTCTGCGTCCTTCTGTGTCCTCCCGGCAGCCCCTTCTCCTCACTGGATGAACCAACCGCTTTGACCCTCCGGGAGCCCTGGTCCCCACCGACCCCTCGCTCTCAGTAGACACATCTAAGTCCAGCTTCATTAAAAAAAAGGACTTTAGTTGGGAATGCTCTTAATGCTATCTCTTTTCTCACCAGCCTATCTTTTGAGGATCGTACAAGTGTTTTCTGAATCTTTTTAAGACAAATATCCTCACCTTTGCCCTGTATCCTTTCCCATCTACTCTCCCGAGGACCCCACTGTTGTATCTTCCTCTCTATCGTCTCTTCCCTTCAGTGGAAAATCATATACAGATCTCTCCCTCGTTCCCGTTAGCAGACCAGCTTCTTGAGCAAGCTGTCAGCACACACTTTCTCTGCTTCTCCCGCTTTTCTGTCCCCACCGGTCCCCATGAGGCTGCTGTGGCCAGCTCCCCAGCGCCCTCCATGAGGACAGCTCCAGAGGGCCCAGCGCAGGCTGAGGGGCATCAAAAGCAAGCCCCTCTCCCCTTTCCCTGGCCAGCAGCCTCCCTGCACTGCCCAGCGCAAGGGGCTCCAGGCCTGGAAGCTGGGAAGGGGAGCGGGGATGTGACGTTGTCCTGACACTTGTCTGGGCCAGCCAGCAGGTGTCTCCGCCTAGAACCCACCCTCATCCCACCGGGCTCTGGACAGGATGCCCCCAGGGCCTCTCAGGTGTGTAGACTTCTTTCCCACGAGACATGGCCTCCTCCCGTGTCTAGCAGGTCACACATTTCATGGACTCAGTCCCTTTCTCTCTGTCCCAGACAACGTGCCCTGGTTCCGGCCCCATCATCTCGCACCGGGCCTATTTGTACAGATCCTTCCCAGCTTCCCGTGCCTCCCAAAACTCCCGCCAGCCCAGCATCTGCTCACAACCACCAGGCACATTGTGCTGAAGTGTAAATCTGATGACGTCGTCACCCTTCTTGACATCAGTGGTGGGTCCCTAGCCCCTGCCAGTGCAGGGCCACACGGTGTTCACCTGGCATAGAGTGGTCCCAGGGAACTGCTATTTACCCTTCACGGCCTGTGCCCTGGTCTTCTCCTCGGGACAGAGGAGACCCCCAGCCCCAGCAGGGTTCCCTCACTCCTGGTCACTCCCGGAAATCTGTGGCTGTCCTTGGCCTGTAGCTGCATCACTGCAGTCTCTGCCTCTGTTGTCACATGGCCTTCTCCCTTGTGTCTCTTCTCCCCTTATAAGGACACCGGTCATATTGGATGAAGGGCCTACTGTGCTCCATTCTGACCTCATCATAACTTACATCTGGTTGCAAAGACCCAATTTTTTAGAAAAGATTTATTTTATTGTTTTGATAGAGAGAGACAGAGACAGAGAGACAAAGAGAGAAGGGGGAGGGCCCAGAGCAGTCTCTACAGTTGTATGTCATTAGTTTTGGACGTAGTTTCATTCCACACAGGTGGGCAGGGGGCCGCGCAGGGTGGGAACCGAGCCTGGGGCCTCCCGCATGGGAAGCTCACCCCAGTTCAGCACATGGGTCCGCACAGGCCGGGGCCGGGACTCAATCCTAGGATCTCAGGGCTGCAAAGTGAGCGCTCAACCTGCTGAGCCATCCCGGCTTCCCCGCTTTTTAAAAAGAAGATTGTATCCCTCGGTACCGAGGGGTTAGGACTTCAACACGACTCTTTGGAGCAGACAGTTCAACTGTAGTTGGTGTGAAGAGAATGGAGAACAGACAGAAGAAGGCGTGGAATTGAAGACAGGGAAGAAGCACTGGACCTGCCTGGACTGGGGCAGCGAAGTCTGGCTTTTTGTTTTGAGGCCCTGAACCTGGGGCAGGGTATTGGGCTTCTGGCTCAGAGCCTGCAGAGGGGGTCACAGGGTTTCCGGCGTGATCCCACCCAGTTGGGTTGTAAGTGGGGTGCATCAGAAATGGGGTTGTCCAACTTGAGGGCTCCCTAGAGATACAACCCTGTGCTTCTGGCTTATTTCCCTCACCTTATGGGACCGAGAAATATAACATTTTTGAAAACTTGGAAAGCTTAGGTTAAAAAAAACAACAAACCAAACCAGTCCTTTATTTTTTTGTTATGGGGAAAAATAGAAATTTTGAGAACTCTGAGACATATGCAATCCTTATTTTTTTGTAGCACCCTTTTCTGTCTGAAGTCACTCCCTTACTGTAGGAGTGCACAGGCACCCTTATGTAATTGGGTTTGCTCAATAAAATGATCATGTTTGGCAAATTCAATCCAAAACTACAGCTTGTTCAGATCATAATGACAAATGTGCTAATTGAGTGAAGTTTTCAGTTTTAGACTTTGTGACAAATGGAACTCTGAGCTCCAAGCATGAGCTACCCGGAGGTGGGCGAGAGAAAAAAAAAATCAGTGCCGTAGGAAGAAGGAGTAACCTATGGCAACACAGCACATACATGTGTGGCAGGTAATACAAATATTACCTGTAATATGTCAATAATAATCATAGTAAACAACAACAGCGACCAGGACTTACTAAGTATGCGCTATAGTCTCCCCTTTCACTTAATCCTGCGGCAGGGCTGTGTCCATTAGACAGATGAGGACACTGAGGTTGAGAGAGGTTAAGCCCCTTGCACAGGGTTCTGCAACCAGTAACTGGCTGTGGTTCCAGATGCGTTTGGAGCTGAAGCTCAGCTCACCTATCAGGAGAGACCTCCTCCTGTCCTGACACTAGAAAGCCGTAAGCACTAGGCCGCGGGGCCTCTGCTTCTCGGATTTACTGCTTTCTGTTGTGTGAGGCAGATATGGAGGCGTTCTGCGTTAGGAGGTAATCTGAGAACAGGAGGGCGCCTGGGGACCCCACGGGAACTAGGGCAGGGACCAGGCAAGGGTGTGGGGCTCTGAGGGGCAGGTTGAAGATGCCAGACAAGAGAAGCCAGGTCTCAGGCGACAGCAGGGCCCTGAGGGCTGGTACCCCTCGGGAAGGCTGCGGGAAGGGAACGCCCCGGGAGGAGCCTGCGTTGGTCTGTACAAGGCCAAAGATGCTGCTGGAAGGTGCACCAGCAGTGGGCTGGGAAGCAGCTACTTCGTGTTTTTTTATTTATTGTTTTTGACAGAGACAGAGAGAGAGACTGAGAGAAGGGGGAGGGCCCAGAGCAGTCTCCACAGTTGTACGTCATCAGTTTTCAACATGGTTTCATTCCACACAGGTGGGTGGAGGCTGCACAGTGAGGGAACTGGGCTGGGGGCCTCCCCCATGGGAAGCACACCCCGGTTCGGCATATGGGTCCAGATGGGCCGGACTCCATCCTTGGTTGCTGGGGCTGCAAAGTGAGCGCTTAACCCATTGAGCCATCTTGGCCTCCCCAGTTTCAGCTTCTGTTACCTCTATTATTTCATTTTGTAGCATGTCCAGTGGCTTCTGAGGAGGGTGAGCCCCAGAACTTCTGTCCCCTCATCCCCTAGGTTTTCCTGCCCTCCCCGCCTGGTAGCGACTGGCCGAGCCGACTTTTTTCTGGGCCATGATTCTGTCCTGGTCCCATGACGCCCCTTTCACGTCCCCTCTGCCTGTTCTCTGGGCCCCAGACAGTTCTTCCTTGAGGAGGAGGGAGCTGGTTTCCTGGGCAACGACTGGTGGGAATGGGGAGAGGGGGAGAAGGCTGGCATTCCTGCTGGGGAGGGCTTACAGGAAGCATATGCCATCCTGGCTGCCCTGTGAATTATTCAGCGGCCGTGAGAACTGACTCACTCCCCAGCCTGCCATTTCCTCTTCGGCAAGCTCTCCTCTGCTTCTGTCTTTGGGGCCTAAAGCCCCAGCATGGGCCTCTGCATGCTCATTCCTGGGTACCTTTGACTCTCTTCTTTTTTTTTATTCTTTCTTTCTCTCCTTTGAGTCACCATCTGGCTGTTGCCTCTCTACTGACTACTGTGCTAAGTGCATGGATGTGGAAACTGATACTCAAGTAGGGGAAATAATCTGTCCCAGATAATACAGTTAAGAAGGGACAGAGTCAGAATTCAAACATGCGTCTGGCTCCAGAGCCTCTGTTCTGGGGTCTCACGATAGCCCTTGGAGTGAGGGAGAAGACTCTCTACAGCAACAGCCCTCAGCCTTTTTGGCACCAGGGACTGGTTTCATGGAAGGCAATTTTTCCACAGACTGGGTTGGGGGGAGGATGGTTTGGGGATGATTTAAGTGCCAGATGCAGCTTAATTGTCACTTTTTCACTCACTTCTGAGGTTTTGATATGAATTGGCAAGCAGTTGATTTACTATGGTCTCTGTGCAGTCAAACCTCTCTGCTCATGTGAATCTGCATTTGCAGCCGCTCCCCAGCGCTTGCATCACCACCTCAGCTCCACCTCAGATTGTCAGGCATCAGGTTCTCATAAAGAGGGCCAGCCTTACAACAGGGTTCACACTGCTAGGAGAACCCAGTGCTGCTGGTGATCTGACAGGAGGTGGAGCTCAGATGGTAATTAAAGCAGTGGGAGAGGCTGTAACTACAGATGAAGCTTCGCTCGCTGGCCTGTTGCTCAGCTTCTGCCCTGCAGCTGTTTCCATATAGGTCCGTGGCCAGGGGTTTGAGGACCCCTGGTCTACAGGGTCTGCCCTGAGGCTGCCTTGGGACCCGTCAAGAGGGTGTCGGATGGAGCAGGTGAGGCCGGGGCGGGGCTGGTCCTGTGGGCTGTGGACTGTCCTACCTGAATGCAGAGTTGCTCACCCATCTGCCTAGGCCCCTGGTACCGGGGCCCCTCCTTGCTCAGCCCACTGCAGGGCTAGCCCAGGCAGAGGGTCCTTCGAGGTCTCCTGGCCTGGCTCCCTCATCCTTCAGGGGAGCACACACAGGGCCAGGGCCAGGCCTGGCTGTCTCCCCAGGACCCGGAGGCCTCCCTCCCCGGCACCCTGGCAGTTCTGAGAAGAGGAAACCCTGCTCTGGGTGGGGGTCCCAGTACTGGGGTAATGGCTGCTCAAGGAGGGGACAGGAAGGCTTAGAGGGTCCCCAGGGGAGACCTGGGAAAAGAGGCAAAGGAGATGTGACCAAGAGGGCTGCCGCTGCGGGGGCCCAACGTTAGGCTGACCAGATGCCTTGTTTTAAAGGGGACAGAAAACAAGGGCACTGTCCCTTTTCACATGGTACGTAGGGTCAGCCTAGTCTCACTGGGCTAACTTCAAGGTGTCAGTAGGCTGACCCGATGTACCATGTGAAAAGGGACAGCACCGCTATCTTCTGTCCCCTTTAAAGCAGTACGTCAGGCCCTGGGACGCGGCCGCTGTGCCTTTGCACTCCACGTGTGGACCGAGCGGCCTGGGTCGCCATGAGGGCTCCAGCGCTGTGCTCCTCCAGGGCCAGAGGTCGTGGGGTGCGGCAGCTGCCTCGTGCTGAAGGTCAAGGAGAGGCTGCCCTTCGTCCCGCTCACTCGCTTTGACCCAAATGCATATTGAACAAATTGCCATCAGTCGGCGGGACCTCCTGTACCCATGGGCACCTTCCTGAGGCATGGCATGCTGGAGTCTGCAGTGGGACAGGCTCTGGGCTTTATGAGCCCCCTGCTCGCAGGTCCTTTGTGGCTGGCAAGGGTCCCCTTCCCTCTCACTATGCCCCCTTGCTGCCGCGACCCACCTGAAGGTGCCAGCTGTGATAGTCCCCTGGTTTGGACTCAGGTCAGGGATCCAGTCAGAAGAGGTCACCTTCATTGATTAACAACGAGCTGCCGTGTGAGAACAAGGTTCGGGTTGGTTCGGAGCATCCATACTGAGGCCAGCACTTCCAGGTACCCCTGAAGCTTGGCTCTTTGCTGAGGTTCAGCTGCGACGGGGTTTCTGCTGCTGGTGAGGGAAGCTGTGGAGGTTGGGAGGTTGGGTGGTCTGAGCAGAGGGGCTGGCTTGCTCAGCTGTGCCGTTTGCCCTCTGACTTGATGGCTTCAGGGCCCTCCCCCTGTATCAATGTGTGATTTTAAATGCGTGTTTTGAATGAGTGAGGCCAGTAGGAACTTGGCTTCCTCCATCTTCCACCTCGCCCGGCCTTGCTCAGACCATTTTCCTGCCCCTCCTGGGAAGTCCTCCTTGCATCTCTCCCCTTCTCTGACTCCTCAGTGGATCTTCTGGGGATGCTGTTCCCTTACGCGGGGTCTGGGCTCTTGCCTCTGATCTCTTCCAGTCACTGGGACCTTCCTGGCCTCCAAGAAACCCTCACTACCCACATGAAGCAGTCATCCCTGATGACTATCTCAGCCCCCCCTGCCCCCGAGTAAAGTTTATCCGAGGTTGATGCCTCCCCCTTTTCCTGTCTCTATGTACACATCCCCTATTTGAAGCGGTTCCTCATTCCTGGCATTATGCTGCAATTTGGATAGCAGCCACTAGGTGGACTATGAGTTCTGGCCTAGAGTCACCTTGAACATAAAGCCTTTCCATGGTTGTGGATGATTGTGGACATTTAATGTTTCCCCAAATATACACATTGCAATTATAAAACAAAAACTGAAACTGTGTGCATGTGTATAACATATGTGCGTATGCGCAGTAGAATTTGTTAAATAATAAAGCATAGCAACTAATCTCTAATGGCTACATTGAAAAAGTGATAGCTAATTTAGTCCAAGATGTAGAAATAGCCAAACATTTAGGTAAATCAGGCATCCTCATTAGCCCTTAACTGCTAATAATTAAACATAATTTTACTTTGACTCTTAACTCCTCTCCTTCGCAGGGCAATTTAATTTGGGCTTCTCTGAGGCTGTGTGAGCCCCTGAGACCTCCGGTTTGAGAGGTGTTAAGCCCCCACGCCTCTGCTTTCTGTGGGTTTAGCTGCCCTGATAAAAGAACCTTATCTGTGATTGCTTTCTGCAAATCCCTGCAATGGCCTGTGGTCCCCTTTGTCTGTGCTCACAGCCTTATGTCTTCTCCCTTCACCGTGAAAACCAGGGGAAGCTGGGATCATGCTACCCCGGGGCATCATTTTCCCAGGGCTGTCTTCTTTTCCAATTAAGAAAAGCATTTCCTCACACTGACCCTGTCTCCTGGCCAAAGTTCTCGACCTGTGGAGCTGGGTCTTGTCTCAAATCCCAGCATGAGTCTCATTCTTAAGGTCCTCCATTAACCTCATGTCTTTGTAGTGCTTTGGCTCATGCACCCTCTTCTCTGGGGACCACTGCTGTCTGCTAGCACGGTTGACAGAGGGAGGGCAATTCCAAATGAGCTCAGACTTAGCTTTTTGAAACGTGCTGAAAAACTGTGTAATGACATTTTAAAATGAAAATGCATGGGTTCCTCCTAGGGAGCTGTGACCACAGGGAATCCCTGATCCAATGGGAGGATCTACTCCTTTCTGCACCCACTCTTGTTGCTTGCCTGCCCCAGATCCCGGGAACCCTGTAAGTCTCAGGCCCAGAGGGAAGTGGGGAGGGGCGGAGAGGGGCCGAGAGAGGGAGGGTTGGAGGCCTCAAACTCAGCTCAATTCAGTTTAGGTCAATATTACCAAGCCCCTACCAAGTGCCAGGCTTAGTGCAAAGTGCTAAAACTCAGAGCATGGCCAGATGCATAATTTGCGGGGTGCAGTGCAAAATGAAAATGTGGGGTCCCTTGTTCCAAAATTATTAAAAATTTCAAGATGGTGGCAATAAGGCATGTGACCAAATGCAGGTGACAGGGGGTGGGGCAGGCACATCCTGAGGTGCCTTGGGGTCCCAAGAAACACAGTTGGAAACACATCGCAAGGAGAGCCTGAGGCAGGGACCTGGGAGCTGGCTGTGTATGTGGGGGGTGATCCCAGAGGCAGGAGTGAGAGCAGGGACACTGAGGCAGAGAGAGGAGAGGCCAAAGTAAGAGTAAGTTATGCTTGCTTCTGGGGGCAACGGGAGTGGGGTCCCACCAGGCCGCCTGAGGATGCCCCAGAATCCTCCGCGTGAAAGGCTGAGAGCTGAGGCCGTTCTGCACTGGCTCCCATCCCCCTTGCTGGAAGGACGCCCCTGGGGACAGTACCTTTCTTGCATTTCAGAGTCGTGCTTACTCTACAACCAGGTGAGTCCCCAGGCGGCCGGATGTTTGAGGAGGTCCTGGGGCAGGAGTGGAAAGATGCAGAACGCCTGCTGGAGGTGGGGCTTTTCCAAGCCAGGAGGGTCTGTGCTCCACCACAGGCGAGGCTGCGATCAGAGGTGGGCTTAGAGGAGGTGACCCTGGGCCAAGACATGTCTGCCACAGACCCCTGAGCAGGAGGCCACGGTCACTCTGCGTGTTGGAGACTTCTTTCTGGCTGCTGGTGAGGACTGGGCCTGAGAACCCCAGGAAGAGGGGGTGGAAGTGGCCCTGTTTGAACGCCAAGCCCCTCGAACGTCATACCCCTCCCCTCCTCTGCTCTAAGTAATAAGTTCCAGGCCCTCGTCCTCCCAGGACCTAGTTATTTCCTCTGTTTCCACAGCGATCAGGGGCCAGGCCCGGGCTGATGACATCTCCAGGGCCTTTGGCTGGGGGGCCCGGTTGCCGGAAGTCGCTGCCTAAGCAGCTCAGCGCCTTCCCATTTGTCACCCGTATTAGCACTCACGTGACAATCTGTCCAGAGTTCGGGAGAACCGTCCTGGACAGCCAATGTGGATTTCCAATTTAGAATTTCTGTCCATGTACCGGGGAATCACCCCTAAAGAATACCATTTACGGAGCTGACAAAAGCCAAATTAGATTTCAGATTCCATTGCTGCCTGTCTGTGACAGGTGAGGGCTACGGAAGAGCGGGGAGGAAACTGCTTAGGCCGTGTTTGCAGGAGGATGAACCAGGGGGGCCTCTGCCGCAGCCCCCCTGGGCCTGATTTCTCTGCAGCAGCCTTGCTGCTGGCTTGGTGACCTTTCTTGGCCACTGTCTCTTGTTGCACCTCCTGTGACCTGTACCTGTCACCCTGCATCCTAGGCATCTTCCCTGGGTTGCCCCATGCTCCTCTGTTTCTCATTGCCCCTTTCTTTGTCTCTGACTCCTCGATCTCTTCTTTGGGGTTCTGCCTCATGCTCTGTCCACTTTTGGTGGCTGTCTTATTCAGCTGGTGGGCACCTCTGTTCTGTAATCAGAGGGCTGTGGTGGCCATAACGTCACGTGCTCACCTAATCCTATTTTATTCCCTCTGCAGGAAAATTGGAAAACCCTTACAAAGGATAATGTTAAGTGGAGGCTCAAAAGATGAACGGAAGCCAGACGCGAGATGCATGGGGAGGTGGGAGAGAGCGTTCCAGGCAGAGGAAACAGCTAAACCTCGGGACCAGCAGAAGCTGAGATGACAGAAGGGGGAAGATAGATTCATTGGTCCCATTCCTCATTCTCCTGTTATTTCATTACACATCCACATGCTCTTGGTGGCCTTGTGGTGGCAGGAACATATTTTTCCACTACTTTAATTTAGGGCTTGATTATGTGATGTGCTTTAGCCAAGGGGATGTTAATAGACATGATATAAGTAGAAGCTTGAATTGCACTTTGTGGGGTTGGACTTGTGGTCTGGTGGCCCGCCATTGCTAAGAGAAAAACACGCCCCAGGCGAATGAGAAGCAGGTATAGGAGACCTGAACTCAATTCATGGCCTGGAGCCAAGCTCAGTTAGGCCCGGACTAGATCAGCAAAACCCCAGCTAACTCACAGACTTCTTGTTTTTGGTCGCTGTGTTTGGAACTGGTTTGTTACACAGCACTATGGTAGTACTAGCTGATACACTGTGAGTGATGTGGACAGTGGGCTGGGATGAGATTGGAGAGGTGGGAAGGGCCAGTTTATGCAGCATCTCTCAAGGCATGATAGGAAGATTGCAGGAGGCCTTTGAAATATATTACTTTATAGGTAGATGGTATGGATGGGGGCTATTGATCTCATTGTATGGTAGAAAATAAGGCCCAGAGAATTTAAGCAAGTTTACCAACATTACAGACAGAATCTGCTTGAGCCACTCTGGTTTAATTCCTCCCTTTAGGGTCAAGTCCAATACCTCAGTTTCACAGCATGGCATTCTCTAATCCTGTCCTCAAGCTCTGTTGACTACTTTTCCTTCCTTCCCTTCCTCCCTCCTACCCTTCCCCCGCACTCCACATGGGCCACAGGCCCTTCTGCTTTTCTCTGTCTCATAGTCCCTATAGTCCATCAGCACGGTCCCACCTCCCCAAAGGCCCAGACCCCTGGGCAGCCATTCTCTCCTGATCTCCCCACCTCTCTGGTCGCCTGGCCCCATGACATCACTGTCCCCAGCCCTGAGAAGAGTCTACCCCTCCCACTCCTGGCTGCGGGTATTGCTGAGGATAATTAGTCTGGTTCACAGATCAGTGGAAAGAGCACGGGGTTTGGTATCTAACTAACTCAAGTTCAAATCCCAGCTCTGCTGCTTAGTAGCTGTGTTACCTTAGACAAGTTACTCAGTTTATCTGAGCTTCACTTACTTTCTTTCTACACAGGGATAATGAGGGTTCCCTCCCCGGGGCTCTCATGATAATGCAAATGACTTACATGAAGGTACTCCACAAAAGGGCGTTACCATGGCTAACGAGAATGGTTTCCAACCTCATCTGGGCCCTCAAAGCCCCAGGCCCATCATTGTACCCAGCTCTGTCTTCCTCTCATACCCCCTAGCTGCTCACCAAACCTGCCCACCCTCCTCACACATCTGCCCTCCATTTACTGTTACCTTCTGCAGACAGCCTTTAACTTGACCTGCACTGTGTAGGTCAAGGTCATAGATGCAGGCTCTCTATTTCCCTCCATTCCAACTCAGTGTTCTTGCCTCCACACCACCTCAGAGGGGAGGGTCAGCCTCTAGGGCCGGTCCCTCTGCCTTGGACCATATTCCCTCCACCCCGCTCCAAGACCCTCTCCCTCAATCAGCCCCTTGTCTTTATGTCTTTGTTCATTCATTCAACCTCTCCCCGTCTTTCTCCAGGGCTGGATTAAGCCCTCAGCTGGCACATTCGCTCAGCTCTTCCCAGCTGAAAGCCCTTCAAAGGCTTCCTAAGCTATTGCCCATATCTTGCCTTCTTTCACGGCAATACTCTTTTGTTGTTGTGGTTGACTTCGTATTTTAAATTGAATTCAGGGTCTTGGGCTGACATGGGTTATTACATTATACACGTATATAATTCTGTAAGACATCATCTGAATCCTGCATTGTGTGCTCACTACCCCAAGTCTAGTCTGCTTCTGTCACCATAGACTTGGCCCCCTTTACCCTCTTCATCCTCTTTCCACCCTTTCCCCTCCTGATAACCACCATATTGGTGTCTGCGTCTGAGTTTGTTTGTTGCTTTCTGTTTTATATTCCACATGTGAGTAAAATCATATGGTTCTTGTTCTTTTTTCTGTCTGACTGATTTTACCTACTAGCATGATACTGTCACGGTCCATCCATGTTGGCCCAAATGGCAGTATTTCATCCTTTCTCGTGGCTGAGTAATATTCCACTGTGTGTATGTACCACATCTTCTTTATCCCATCATCCATTGAAGGACACTAGGTTGTTTCCGTGTCTTGGTGACCATGTATAATGCTGCAATGAACATAAATCTGTATGAATAAGTGTTTTCAAATATTTCATGCAGATACCCAGTAGTAGAGGGATTGGTGGGTCTATTCTTAATTTTTTGAGAAGCCTCTGTACGACCTTCCATAGCGGTTGTACCAATTTACATTCCCACCAGCAGTGTATACGGGTTTCTTTTCCCCCACAACCTCTCCAACACTTGTTATTCCTTGTCTAACTGATAGCAGTCATTTGAATAGGTGTGAGGCGGCATTTCACTGTGGTTTTGGTTTGCATTTCCCTAATACCTAGTAAAGTTGAGTATTTTTTCATACATCTGTTGGCTATTTGAATGTTTTGTTGGGAAGAGTGTCTGTTCAGGTCCTCTGCCCATTTTTAAAGCAACCAACTAAAGGGAGGAGACATTTGCACACAATACCTCCGATAAGAAGCTAATACACAGTGACACTCCTCACAGGCTCATTCACATTTCCTGCCTCCTCTCCTCCAAGCTCTGCACCTACTCCATTCTGGATTCTAGCTCTACCTAAACCACATTTGCCAAAGCCACCAGTGACCCACTTACCAAGTCCAATGACAAGTCCTAATCTTATTAGATCTCCTGGCAGCACCTGACACTGCAACCTCTTGGCTTTGAAAATGTTCTCGTCCCTCATTTTGGAACATCTACTTTTTCCAGATCTCCCCTCCCTTCTCATTGGCCCCTTGCTTTGGTTCTTGCAACTCCTGGCAGGGATCAGGCCGTGGTATCCTTTTGCCTCCCTCCATGGAAGTGGCATCTAACCACCCACCATGAACTACTGTGTGACCTCTACACTGTCTTCCAATCCTACATCTTCAGCCCAGACCTAGCCCTGAGTCCCAGGCCCCATTCAGCCATCTGCGTGGGTGCCTAGGGGCATTGTCCTGCCTTCTCCAAACCTGCTCTCCATGTGTGCTCTGCACGTAGGTTAGTGGTGCAGCCCAGCATACTCGCCGGCGGGGCCAGAAACCTCATCGTCACCTCCGACATGTACTCAGTTGCCAAGTCCTGTCAAGTTGACCACTGTAAGAGACCCGACTGAGACCCTACATTGCCGCTCCTGTCCCCACGTCTCCCAGGGGCCTTCTCTGACCCTCTAGAGAGGCAGGGCCCCTGTCACATGCACTGATGGTTCTCAGTCCTGCTCCTGGGCAGCACTTTTTAAAAAAAATTGTTAAACTTATTGGGGTGACATTGGTTGGTAGAAATTACACAGGTTCCAGATGTACAATTCCACATTACATTGTCCATACATTGCATTGTGTGCTCACCACCCAGAGTCAGCTCACTTTCCATCACCGTATATTTGATGCCCCCTCTCTCCCCCCTCCCCCGCTCTCCCACCCCCACCTCCCCCCTTATCCTCAGGTAACCACTAAACTATTGACTGTGCCCATGAATTTTTGTTTCTTTGTTACTTTCAGTTTTATATCCCACCTATAATCCTGGGCAGCACTTAATCACACTTGCAATTAAATAAATCATCATACACTTAGTGGTTTTGCATCCATCTTCTCGGCAGACTCTGCGGACAGGGACTGTCTCTCTCTTGGTTGTCCCTGCGTCCCCAGTGCCTGGCATGGTGATTCTACATGCCAGGGGCTCCGTGACTACACACGCAGGGCCTAGGCAGCAGTGGGAGGGGGGACAGACGCTGCGGTGTTTGGTGCCTATAGCAAAAAGCACAAAGCAGAGGCAGGTGCAGACCCCAGCCGCCTTTGCCCGTGTCCCAGCCCCCAAAGCCTCTAAGAACAGTGACCACGGAGACTTTTGTTCTGTTGACAGGAGGCGAAGTAGCTACATGCTCCTTAATCACCTTTCCACAAACATGGGGAAGCCTCATTAATCCCAGTGAATGGATGATCTATGGTTTCTGGCTCAGGTCTCTGACGCACTGGTCTTCCTCTGAGGAGGCAGAAACCCTCATGGGTGGGCGGGTGGGAGCTGTCGGACACCTGTCCTCCTGCCATTGACCCAGTGTGGCTGGGGAAGGGTACCCTGGGGGGCTCTTGGCCCAGGCAAGAGCTGGACTGAGACTAGGACTGATCCTCCACAGACGACCACTGCTCAGCTACCATATGGGCAAAACCAAAAGGTGGAGAAATGGCCATACCACCCTGAAAGAAAAAAAAAAAAAAAAAAGGAGAATACTTGGTATTGAGGGGGAAATGGGCACTCGTATGCACTATTGACAGAGGTAGGTGTGAGTGTGTGCATGTGTACGTGCACATGTGTGCAATCTCATAGCATTAAGGCTTAAGTTTGTCAACTCTGGAGCCAGATTGAGTTGAAATCCCAACTTTGGCACTTGGCAGCTGTGTGAGTCCGGACCAGCCTCTTATCATCTCTGGGCTTCAGCTTTCTCATTTGCCAAGCAGGGAGCAGTAACAGTATCTCCTCATCGGTTATTATGAGAGCAGGTAAGTGAATGTACATAAAGGCTTGGTTGAGGGCATTTTTCTTCTGTTGGAACTGAAGCATTTCAGAAGCTCTGCCCCTTCTCCCCACCCCAAACCAGGGGCTGGGAGGGGGGTGGTTTGCTATGGAAACTGTTGGGGTGGAGGAGCAGGACACTCATCGGTTCCTCTTTGGCCAGGGTTTTGGGGCCTCCTTAGAAGGGAGACTCAGATCTCCCCAGCCTTACCCCACTATCTAGCCCCATCTTCTGCCTTCATGGCTGGAACCGAGGGCCAGGAACCCTGGGCTCTCATCCTGGTTTTGCTTCTGACTTGTGTGAACCCGAGCAATTTGCTTTCCCTCTGGGCCTCAGTTTCTCCATCTGCACAATGAAGGAGTGGGCCTAGAAGAGGAATGCATTTTATTTCGTGTGACTTCAGGTCTGTTGGTGGTAGCTAGCGCCTGGGATCGAGGATTCTGCAGCTGTGTTCCGGGCCTGTGGGAACCACGGAAGAGTGGTGCTCTGTGTGCCTTCCATTTACCATCCCTAAGCTAGAGGCCTGGTTTCTAAGGGGCCTAGCTTCTTGATCTAAAGCGGTCCAGTACCCTGACTGTTCGAAAGGAGACCCATGAACTATCTAGACATAATCCAGGCATTAGTCCCAGGAAGCCCCAGCCACTATGCTTCAGTATGATTCATGTGTGACAGGGAAGGAGGTCTTCTGAAGCTATCTCCCAGTTACCCATAAATGCAGCTGGTGGTCACCAGGAAGGGAGACCCTGATTCTAGGAAATGGACCATAAAGGATGTGAGTGGGCAATGACTGACCTGGAAGGGGGTTGGGGCAGCAAGAACTATGGAATTCTATGCAGTAGGTAGGCCTGGGAGATTTACCTGGGGCAGAGGAGGAAGGCAATAAGACCAAGGGAGCCAACAGCCTAACAGGTGCTCCTGGGGCTAGTGAAGGGGCGGGATCATAGGAGGTCTCTCTGGGAACTGCTTCATGTAGACTCCAGCTCAAGGAGCTGGCCGTGTTGGCCTCCTCTTTACAGAACTCACTTGTGGATGTGGGAATTGGGAAGGAAGAGGAATTGGCTGAAGTTGGGCCTGTAGCCTCTTAGCCTTGGAAGCTCTGAAAATAGAGGGGATTTTCTAGAGCCTCCTTGGAGGCCTGAGGTCATTACAGGTCACAAGATTTGGGGCAGGTGAGGGTAGAAGAGTGTGAGTAAGGGGTTCCATCCCAAGTGGTGGTGGCCATGTTGAAGGACATCTGTCACCGGCCACTGGCTTCCCAGCCTGGAAGGTAGTTTTAGAATTGATAAAGTTCATAGGCACAGAATGCATCCCCAATGAAGCTCATGTGACCATCTCTCTCTATAAATTCATTGAAAGTTAGGAGAATGAATTTCATTGTTTTTGAAATTTATTGTCTGCTAACGCAATAAAGGTTCTTTCAGTAACTTAATTGTTTCTGAATTCAGGAACTCCTAACTCAACAAAACTGTCAGAAAATGAAATGGATAGTTTTAAAAACTTTATTTTGTATTTACACCCAGCAAGTACCTTTTCAGATCTTTAGACAATGAGCCATTTTCTGTACATAGGTGCTAAACATGTCAGTACGTGACACAGTCTGGGGAGTTAAACTGCTGCTGTCACAAATAGCTACAGTAGACAGACACACCTGAGTTCAAGGTTCTTCCCCTGCCCTCCACTGCCACATACTAGTTGTGTGACCTTGGGCAAATGACTTAACCTCCTTGCACCTCAGTTTCATCATCTATAAAATGGAAATAATAATGTCTATGCTGCAGGGCTGTTGTAAGTAAGGCAATTGTAGAGAAGGCACACATCAGAAGAGGGCCTGACACGTAGAAGGTGCTTAACAAATGGTAGCTATTATTATTTAATTATTGGAGGAAGTGTGAATCCACAGTTACATCTAGTTGCAGTAAAGCATGACTTCAGTAATAAATGCAGTAACACCTAGATACAATAACGTAAGTGCAGTAACACATAGATAGAGTAATACAATTAGAGCCCTACACACAATAACAGAATCAGTTACATGGATACCATAACATATAGACAGTCATTACAGTAACACACAGCCATAGTGATACATACACATAATAACTTTTAGCTACACTAAGGTGGATAACAAATCAAGTAACAACTATAGTATCAAGATACAGTATCACAGCTATAGTAATATATATGTCATAGTAATATATAGATGTATTCAGTTAGATAGAGTAAAAATAGATACCATAAGTCATATGAGAGTGACATTTCCTGTAAGGGATAGATAACTGCAGTAATACATGGATCCTATAATGTGGTTACAATCTCTTAGAGGAATTGTAACGTATAAGCACAATAGCATGAAGATAGAGTAACATTGGCTACAGAGCTGCAAGAACACTGACCTAGGCAGGCAATGTTGCATCCAGCATTCTCTCTGCAGATGGAGTTCTTACCCTTTTTGAGTCATAGATTTTCTGAGAATCCTGTAAATGCTATGAGTATTCTTCTGAGGAAAATGCAAATAAACAAACCAAACCTTCCCACATGCATTTGGAAGTGGCAATATTCAGTGGCCATGTAGCCCTAGTTCTAGTCTGATATTTAGTGCTTAGGTGTCCTGGATTTAAATACTTGAGAATCAGAGCAAGGAGAAAGTTTCTCAGGAGATCAGATTTCAGTCCACAGGCGGATAATCCAGGTTGGTGCCTCTGCCCTCTTCCCGCTTACTGGGCTTTGATTGGATTTGGCATTTAGGTGACCCAGACTTCCGTCCTGCTGGGGCAAACAGACCTATCTGTCTTTCTCTCTGATCATGGTTTTGACATCTCGCTCTTCCTGTTTGTTAATCTTACCTCTGCTGAGGAGATCTGTTTTGTCTGAGCAAAATTCTCTTTTGACCAATATCCTATAAATCCCCAAAGGTCAGCTCCACACAGTCCATGGACAGGTTGGGTGGTCTTTGGTGTGAGGATGCTGGGGGCAGTCGAGGGAGAGGAATAACCACCTAGATGTTGTCCACTGGGGCCAAACTGACAACTGCTTCCTGATCCCGCTTCCCTGGGTGAGTTTGGGGACCCAAGTTCTCACCTGCTGTATCAGCTACTGCTGCAACCTAAATCCTATAGCTTTGTTTACAACAACACTCACTTATCATTGCGTACGAGTTTACAGGTCAGTAGATGGTTCTGCAGATCTGAGCAGGCCTGACTGGTTTTAGGTGGATACACTCATGCATCTATTAGGGTCAACTGGCTGGTCTGGGATGGCCTGGAGGAATTGGCCCAAATGGGGGCTTTCTCCATGAATCTCTCACATCTCTCCAGCCCCCTGACCCTCATGATCTGCTCCTTCTCATGGACGATTGGCTCAGGTCACCCCACTTTCAGAGTGGCGTCTCCATTGGCTTCAGGTGAGACGTTCCCCCAGCCAATGGGCTGGGCCACATTTTGCTCCTGGAAATTGAAATTGGGACCCAGAGCTCTTGGGCAGTCAGTGGTGAGTGGAAACAGAGATTATGATGTAGAGCCAAGGCCCGGAAGAGAGCAGAGACTCTCAGAGAGAGGCAGAGAGGAGAGAGGCTATGCGAGCCCTCGAAGGAGGTGACAGAGAAGTGGCCCCTCAGCTCTCCTGTTCCCATAAAACGTGGGTGAGTTTTATTTTTTGTCCTGGAACCACCCCTATAAAACCTCTGTTTCCTTACAACATCGTCCTCATTTTGCTCATGTAAGCCTAACGGGGGTTCTGTTCTTTGCAACGTAACACTGTTGATTATAGGACCCCTTTTGGGACAGAAGGCAGGCCGGACCTCTCAGCTGCCATGGCAGAGTGCCAACCTGCAGACCACCCGGCTGGAGCCCCAGCTCACGGGAATCCTATGGACCCCAGAGCACCCAGAGACCCTCCTGGGTCTCACTGAGAGCTCAGCCTTGAAAGAACGAATGTGCAGTATCTAGCTTCTGTCCCACATCAGTGAGATAGTTGATGTCTGAGAGAGTGAGGATAAGGGGGACACTGGCATTCGTCTCTGAACCTGCTAGAAGCTCTGCCTCTGGAAGAGGCCCATGTAACTCACTGCAAAAATGATGGCCCAGAACTAGGCGGGAATGTTCTGCCTTTTACTTTTATAGGGGGCTGAGTGAGGACCAGGCACCTGAAATGAATTCCTACACCTTTTTAAAGGTTTATTTTATTGTTTTGAGAGAAGGTGAGAGAGAGAGAGAGAGAAGGGGAGAGGTCCAGAGCAGTCTCTATAGTGCTTCCTCATTAGTTGTGACATAGTTGCGTTCCACACAGGTGGACGTGGGGCTGCGCAGGGCAGGAACCGACCAGGGGCTTCCTGCATGGGGGGCGACAACCTTCGCTGCCATCCTGGCGGTTACCAGTTGCACCACAGTTCGGCATGCGGGTTTGCACAGGTTGGAGCTGGGAATTGAACCCCAGACCTCACTATTGTGAGGCAAATGCTCAACCACTGAGCTGTCCCAGCATGCCTCCTATACCTTCTTTTAAACTTTCATTGAAAGTTAAATAAAACCTGCCAAGGTTGCCAGGAAGCTCCCACTTTGACTTACCATGTAGTCACGTGCAGGCACTTCCTGATGGTTTTCCCTGTTTCTCTGTCAGGAAACAGCCTCCGGATGTGGGAACATGCTTTGCAACCTTCAATCCATGAAGAATGAGAGTGGCTGGATTAGAAACCAATATACATATATTAGGCAACTATATATATTATACAACCAACTACAGATACACGTGTTTCCCATTGCTGTTGTAATACATTTCCATAAACTTGGTAGCTTAAAACAGCAGAAACTTGTTACTTTATGAATCTGGAGGTCGGACACCTGAAACAGTTATTAAGGGCTGCAATTAAGCTCTGGGCAGAGCCATGTTCCTTCTGAGGCTTTAGGGGAGAAGCTGTTTACTTGTCTTCTCCAGCTTGTAGAAGCTGCTGGATTTCCTTGGATCACAGCCCCGTCCTCTACCTTCAAAGTCAGCAGCGTAGTATCTTCCAATCTCTCCCAGTTTGACTCTGGCCCTCCTGCTGCCCTTTCATAAGAACGCTTGTGGTTATATTGGGCCCAACGAGATAAACCAGGATAATCTCATTTTATGATCCTTAATTTAAGTACACCTGCAAAGTCCCTTTTGCCAAGTAAGGGATTACAATCTGGCCATCACTGAGTGGCCATTATTCAGTCTACCACAATGTGTATGTATTAACATCTATATCAGCTTCCCTGCCCCATTGCTAGGACAATTCTGAAGTGTGTTTGACAGCCTCACATTGAATCCTCAGGGCGACTGAACCCAGTTGCTCATCACAATGACCCACTCGTGGATCTATCTCTAGTAGTTCACTTCCGTTTTGTGTCCTCACTTCCTCACATGCCCTGGGATTCTCTCTCAGATAAACTCCTTGCACTCAAAGCCTTCTCTCAGAGTCTGTTTTGGAGGAAACCCAAACTGAAAAGGAATCACATCAGCCTAGGGGTATTGATATAATTTCCTCACCCTCCTTCTTTGTTGTCCTCCAAATTTTCTATTTTAAAAGTTGTATTATTTAAAAAAACCCAGCATAATGTAGAAAAAGAACATGAACTTTGGAGCTAGAAAGGCATGGGTTCAAATGCTAACTCAATTTCTTATGAATTGTGTGTTTTAAAGCATTACGGGTCTCTGAAGTGTTTTCTGAATCATCCCAAGTATAGCTCCCACCCCCTGCCATTTCCCCACTTAGTGTGGTATTAGAGCAAAGTGCATTTCATGCTACTCTGATTTCTTTAAAGTTGATAATTCATGTATATACTTGCATGCTCTAGCGTGCAGGCTATCGGCTTCACTAGAGCATTTACTTTATGATTAGATGGGATACCAGAGATTTACCAGTGTTTGTATTTTGTTTAATGAGAACTTCTAGGTTTGCATTATTGGAGGGCAGGTTTTTCCCATTTTTAAAGCTGAGTTGGGGGAGGGTGGGGGAGGAATCCAATCTTTAGAGTTGTAAGTGTCTCATAGCCTGGTTCTGAGACTGTCCACGTTCCTGATGACCTTGTCTTTGTCCTTTAGAACCAAGGGTCAGCTGTCCCCAGAGTGGGGCTTTCAAGATGATCTTTTGGAAGTGGAAAGAAAATATTAGGACTGCAATGCACATGGATTAATTTAAAAACAAGAGCCAAATTCATCTTTATTAATAGTTTATATGTGGGTTGACACTGATGTCCTGCCGGATGTTGGACAGTCATGGGGCATGGAGGGACCACGGTACACAAAGCAAGGGAGTAAATGGCGGTGCCTGCTCTCATTTGTCCCATCTCCTGTTTGATTTAAAGTAAAATTCTAATCAAAGTATATTAATACTTTATATACAGAAAAAGTGCACAAATGATAAGGATACAAGTCAATGGATTTTTTTGAAGTGAGAAAATCCATATAACCAGGATCCAAATTAAGAAACAAAGTTGCCAGCACTCCAAGGCCACTTTGGTTCTTCCTTTCAGTCACTGTCTATTCCTTGGGAACCCCTATCCTGACTGTCAGCACCGCATATGAGTTTTGCATGTTTTTGAAGTTTGTAAATCGTGAGACTCCTTCATGTCACATTATTATTGTGTCCATTCACTCTCACTGTGTATACCATTTCACTACACGCATATATCCATTCCCCTGTTAATGGACATTTTGGGTGCTTCCAGTGTGGGGACACAATAAGCAGTGCCATGAAGAACATTTTGTATGTATTTTTTTATGAGATAATTCAATTTTAAGTAAAGTGACCCTCGCAAAATGGGCAAATAGCTTTAAACTTTTCTGCGAAGATATCATGGATATCTAATCAATACAAGTACAAGCCCACAGTAGAAAGTGGAAAGACTGATATTTCTATTCCAAATAGAAAGTTTTGGGTCCATAATGATCTAATCAGACCCAATAAGATAATTGACAAATAAGAAGAAAAAGTGTAAGAAGACATGCTCTGTGGGTTAATACATGTGGCCATTAATGATAAACCTTGAGCTATTTGCTCATGAGAGTGTGACGTGTTTGCAGCGAACAAGTGTGGCTGTCATTGGTATTCTTTTTTTTTTAAAGATTTATTTTTATTGTTTTTGACAGAGAGAGATCGAGAGATACAGAGACAGAGAAAGAGAGAAGGGGGAGGGCCCAGAATAGTCTCCATAGTTGCACATCATTCGTTCTTCAATATAGTTTCATTCCACATGTGGACTTGGGGCTGCACAGGGCAGAAACTGGGCTGGGGTCTTCACCCCAGTGAGAACTGAACTGGGGGCACTCCCCAGTTCAGCATATGGGTCCACACGGGCCGGGGCCGGGATTCGATCCTCGGTTCCCAGGGCTGCAAAGTGAGCGCTTAACCCACTGAGCCATCCCGGCTTCCCCTGTCATTGGTATTCTGCTCCAAATATTTGTGATTCTCTTCTCAGGCACGTGACATCCCGCCCTGGCTGGAGTTAAATGTGACTATGTGACTTGTTCAGGCCATTGAAATGTGAGCAGAAGTGATGGATGTCACTTCCAGGCAGAAGCTTTTAGAGCCAACGGGCAATTCATTACACTGTCTTATCCTTTTGCCACAAGGGCTGCTAATGTTCTGGAAAGAAGCTGCTTGTTTAGTTTGGGTCCCAGAGTGAGGACACCGTGCTCAGAGCCACAGCTGATCTGTGATGTGCCTGTAGCATCCAATAAGCCTGTATTGCTTTAAGTCCCAGATATTGGAACGCTTGTTACCATAGTATAACCTAGCTTCCTCTTACTGATACAATAAGAGCCTTAAAAATGAAGGCCCAGAACACAAAGGCAGACCGGTACATTTTTTTTTTTCCCTCAATGATGTCTAAAGTTATGTGTTGCTCCCTCTGGGTCTTTACAGAAGTTCTGATACTTTGTGACACGTATTTAGATGCCTCTTTTGAGAGTTTCTTACCAGTGAAAGTTAAGAAAACACTTGTTCTTCCTTCCTCAGGCAAAATGGTGGAAATAATCCACACACACACAAAATCAATCCGTGGACAAATTAAAATGCATTCCTTTGCCAGTGACTGTGGTTGGAAAAGGCAGAGCACTGCTGAAGATGTGGAGCGAGTACTGGAGCAAATTATGCAGGGTGGGAGGTTTGCTCTGTGCCGGGTTGAAAGTACAGATGTTTCTACCATGTCTCAATTTATGGCCTGTGCTAGATTTGGGTTTCAATAATGAAAAACGTAAAGAATTACTTTTTTATGAGATGTACGAGAGAAGATAGAGTTTCAATAACCAATGACTTATTTAATAAAAACAATGTTTTATGGAAAAACAGTATGAATCTAGCCACTGGTAGAGTGGAAGCTTTAACTGCAATACATGAAGGATTCCAGGCTAACGTTGTAGAGATCACTCCAAACATCAAATTCACTCAAAGACGAGCTATTGAAGCAAACAGGTCCAGGCCAGAAGTGCACAAAATGACTCAGGATACCACTGATGTGGTTTTGTGTGATCAAAACAAGACCTTTAATATAAGAAAGAATCCTGACAGTATTTTGCAACAGGGATATAGAGGTTTGATGAATGTGTAATGAGATGTAGAGGTTTGATGATTATCTGTGGCAAAGTACTTTAATGAGATGGGGAACTTAAAGGTGAGGTATGCATTTTTCTTTTACAAAAAGCTTTCAAACGTGCTGACTAGTTTTTGAGTGACAGCTGGCTGTGAAGATAGTATGCTATGCAACCAAATTTTTTTTAAACTAAATTTTTAATTTGGAAATAATTTTAGATTTACAGTAGAGTTACAAAGGTCCTACAGAGTTCCTGTGTACTCTTCCCTAGCTTCCCATCATGTAACCTCATACATAACCAAGACACAGTTGTCAAAACTAAGACATTAACATGGGAGCACTACTATTAACAACATTCAAGACTCTATTTGAATTTCACCAGTTTTTCCACTTATGTCCTCTTTATTTTTTTGGTTCCATACTCCAATCCAGAATACTGCATTACAGTTAAGCACAGATATTTTGAAAGAAAGAAACACACATGCGTGTGCGCACACACACTCTCTCTCTCTCTCTCTCACACACACACACACACTTATTCTGTCCCTCCAGGGTATATTTGGTATGTAAATAAGTGACTGAAAAATAAATTGGCTTCTGAAAGAAACTAGTGCTACAGAGACAGCATTTTGAAACATTTGGAAATGTTACCATTGTTTTGTGATTTCTGTGGTAGAACATGAAGTCCATCTATCACCTATAACAACTCTTAATATGTAAAACTTTAAAAACTTGGAAACAGAAAGTTTTAACCTGTTTGTTTTTTTTTTAAAGTCTTTCAAACAGAGCGTTTCAGAACCTATTTGCTAAAACTATAAAAATGTAATACCTTTTGATTAGTTTGCAAGAATCCCTGATTGACATTAGGGAAGATGGAAATCTGTTTGCTGAATTACAACAAAAAACTTTGCATAATTGGTGAATGGGAATGAAGAAAATGAAGATTTAGTAAGCTCAGCCAGCATCTCTGTTTTCCCATTTGGATCAGTGCATCTTTGCATGGTAACTTCCTCCATCCCAGCCATCACCGCAATTAAAACCAAATATCAGAATCATTTGAATTAAGATCCAGACCTTTGAGATGCGGTACCATCAAGCTTTGCTTTTGCAAAATGCCACATTTTCAATCACATGGCTCTCATTAAAATTTTTAGTGAGAGCAAAAATGCCCTGAACCAGTAATGAATACAATAAAGTCAAATAATTTAAAATATTTTATCTTCATCTTATCATTTTTGATCTGAATAATTTAAATTATGTTTTACAATGCATGCAAAACATGAGTGCAGCAATACCGGAATGTACTCTATAAATAAACATGCTGAGTGCAGGCATGGGATCGTTTAGGAGGAACTGGTAGGGAGAGGACAGTCAGGGGGTGATGCTGGGGATCCCGGGCTGGTGGGCGCTGGGCTGCTCTGTGGAGGCGTGGAGGGTGACCTGGACAGGAGTGGGCAGAGTCACCAGGCTTCTGTGTCATGAGCCAGACTTCAGTCGCTGGACCAAAGAGACGGCCAGGCTTGGCCTGAGCTCCAATTCCATTTCAGGTTCAGGGAAAGGGAGGGAGTCTAGAATTAGCCTGTTGGTCTAACACTGGCAACCTCTGTGTCCAAAAATGTCCCATGGGCCCCAGGTTGCAGCTCTCTGTGACCTCATCTCACATAACCAATCTGGATGGTGGTGGTGGTGGTGGGGGGTGCTCCCTGCCGATCTTGGCAACCGCATCCCGTGCCTTTTCTGGATCCTGGAACCTCAGGCTGCTGGTCTCACTGTTGACTCCGCCAAGGCCCAGCAAGCTCCTCTCCCACCCCAAAGCCCCTCTCATGTGACCCTTTGCATTGTCTGTGGGGGTTTTGTCATTTGGGGCTATATCTTGCTCCCCTTTGCCTGGAAGACTCCCACTATAGTGGGTCGAATGGTGGCCCCTAACATGATAGGCCCACACCCAACCCCCCAGAACTTGTGCCTGTGACCTCATTTGGGAAAAAGATCTTGGCAGATGTAATTAAGTTAAGGATCTTGAGATGAGATGATCGTGGATTGCCCGAGCAGACCCTGCATCCCACGGCAGGGGTCTATGTAGAGACAGAAGAGAAGACGTACTTGCCCAGAGGAGGGGAGAAGGGCATGTGAAGATGGGGCCAGAGATCAGAGTGAGGCCGCAGCCACCAGAGTCTGGGAAAGGCAAGGGATGGATGGTCTCCTGGGGCCTTCGAGGGGAGTGCCGGCGGCACCTTGAGTTTGGACTTCCAGTCTCGAGAACTAGAAGAGAATACATTTCTGTTGTGAGCCACCCGCTATGTGTAATGCGTGACGGCAGCCCCCAGAAATGCAGATCACCGCTGACTTTGTAGTCTCAGCTTGGACATCCAGCCTGGGTTCCAGTCCCTCCGTTGGGTTGGCCCTTCCTGTGTATTAGGAGTACGGCTGGTCTATCTGATTAGCTGTCACTTGCCTGGGGACAGAGGCCGTGCCATTCTTACTAACCATTGTTCTCTGGTGCCCAGAAAAAAAGCCCAGTACATGGTAAAAACGATGACAACAGCACACATTTGTTGAGAATTCACAAAGTAAAAGGCACTGTTCTGGGAGCATGAGGCACAGTATCTTATTTACTGCTTGCCATCATCCCCACGTGGAAGGTATCATTATCAGTTCCATTATACATAGGGGTAACTGAGACTCAGGTGTGACTTAACCTGCTCAGGGCTGTGCCACCAGTAAAGAGAGCCAGGACTTGAACTCATGGCTTTGCCTCTAAAGCTTGCATTCCATTAATAGGTACTTGGCAAATATTTGTCAAATGAAGGAATGATCCTTTCTTTAGGGTGGAATTCCGGCCTTCCTCATTTGGGGTCTAACCGCCTTACAGTGCATCAGTCAGGAATTGTTGTAAGAATCCATATTGCACACAAATCTAGTAAACGGGCTGTCTGGCCTCACAGCTCAGAACTGTCACTCTGTGACAGCTGGCAGCTTGATGGGACGTAGCAGGGAGGGGTGGTGACTCTGGAAATCAGAGCAAAACCCTGCAGCCCCCAACCTCTGCCATCAATGTGTGTTCATTGGTGAGCTCACTATTCAAGCCAAGTTTAATTAATTCTCCTCAGCATCCTCTGAGTGTGTGTATATAAATGTGTGTGTGTGTGTCTTGGAGGATGTAGAGAGAGGAGAGAGATATATGGGGATGTGATACATTTCAGATGATTTTTTTTTTAGATTTATTTTATTGTTTATTTTGACGGAGACAGAGAGAAAGGGGAGGGCCCAGAGCAGTCTCCATAGTTGTACATCATTAGTTTTTTGAAATGGGTTTTTTTCCACGCAGGTGGGCGGGAGCCACACAGGGTGGGAACTAGGCTGGGGGCCTCCTGCTTGGGAGGCACACCTCTTCGAGCCAGGGGCCAATCCGGGGAGGGCGAGAACCAAACTGGGGGCCTCCCTCACGGGAAGCACACCCCAGTTCAGCATATGGGTCTGCACAGGCTGGGGCCAGGATTCGATCCTCAGTCCCTGGAGATGCAAAGCAAGTGCTGAACCCACTGAGCCATCCCGCCTTTCCCCAAGATGGTTTTTTTTTAAAGATTTATTTTTATTGTTTTTTTGACACAGAGAGAGAGACAGAGAGAAGGGGGAGGGCCCAGAGCAGTCTCCATAGTTGACAGCATTAGTTTTCCATATAGTTTCACTCCACAGGTGGGCGCGGGGCTGCGCAGGGCAGGAACTGGGCCGGGAGCCTCCTGCATAGGCCCCGGCAAGAACTGAACTGGGAAGCACACCCCAGTTCAGCGCATGGGTCCCCTTGGGCTGGAGCAAGGATTCGATCCTTGGTCTCCGGGGCTGCAAAGCGAGTGCTTAACCCGCTGAGCCATCCTGGCTTCCCCCAAGATGGTTTAAAAAAAAATAAAAAAACCAGTTAAAATAATATTTTGGTGCCAAAGGGGGTAAACTTCAATTATCTTGAAAATTTCCTTCTGAGCAAAACTCATTGCTGATAATGTTGAATAAATGAGGTGTTACCATATTAATACTGTCCATAATGACAAACACTTGCACAGTTATTTTCATGCTACAAGACACTCGTTCATTCATTCGTTCACTCACTCCCTGGCCACTGTATCAAATAGGAATGCTTATAATTGCAAGCATCTGCATCCTGAGCTAAAAGTGGCTGGGCCCTAGCGGACTTCCGTTGTTAATTAACAGGGAATTTCATGGTGGGAGGCCCTACGGTTGACTTGGCAGCCCAGGGGTTTCACTGAGGATTCATGCTCTTCTCTTTCTCTTCTGCCATCCTCAGATAATGGTGGCACTTCCACTTCTTGTTGCTACTGGTGACCTCCAAACACCTTATACCTGCAGAGCAGCTTAGCAAGCATGAGGAGGAAGAAAGGTACCTTTCTCACACACCTCCCTGCTTTTATCAGGGATGGAAACCTTTCCCAGAACCCACATCATTTTCCCTTCTCTCATTGGCTAGACCTGGGCCACATGCCCACCCCTTGACCAATCACCATGGAGAGGAACAGGGTTGCCATGCTAGTTAGTGCCCTCAGGCACGGGGCCATCTGGCTGGAGCTGGAGTTCTGTCAGCACGACACAAAGCAGAGTGGCTGCACTCATTCTTTCCACAGACATCTTTCCTGTGCCCCGTTCTAAGGGTAAGGGAGACATAAACGATGCAGACGCAGTTCTGGAGATTGCCCTATATTGTATCAATCGTATGGATACAGAAACTGGCTCAGAGAATGGAACCAAGTTGCCCAAAGCCCCAAGGCAACGGGGGTGAATTCAGAATCCGGCCCCACATGATCGCCCCATCCACGTCCCGTCCAGCCCATGGAGAGGCCTGCGTCCTTCCCGGCAGCAGGCTGGCCAGGCTGTGTGTCCTGCTCTGCTCTCTTGCTGGCAGGTGCTGCCCCGCCTGTCCTGAGATGTATGGAGTCCCAGGATGCTCCTGCAGGGTGCAGATGGGAGGTGCCCCCTCTCTAGCACGTGGGCAGGCTCCCTGCAGCTGGGCCCCAGATGGTGGCATTATCTGAGCAGTGGGGTGGAGCCAGGGGAGGGGTGCTGGGAGAGGGTGGGGGCCAGGCTTGATCCACCAAGTGTGCAGTGGAGAGCATGGCCCAGGCCGCGCAGATTCAGAGCGGTGACCCGGCACAGGTGGGCTGAGGTGGGCACCATTGCTCTGACCCTGGCACCTGGGGTCAGGGATCAGTGCCTATTAGAGAGTCACACACCCCCCGAGCTGACGGGCGCTTCTGAGAGAGGCTGAGCCAGGAGGCAGGGATCTGATGGCTCTTGGCTGAGATCTTGGATGGTTCTTCACCTTCAAACTGTGACCCTGTCTGCAGGCCAGGTGTGTGAGGCTTTCTGCTCCTGGGAGCCCTGTGGCTCTGTCCCATTTTCACCCCTCGTGACCCATCCTGCATGTCACAAGAGTAGTGGCTGAAAAGGCAGACACCACACTGAAAACTGGCATCTCCAAGCATATGCTTTTACTCTCCCCACTTTGGGGACAAGGAAATGGGTGACACATGTCACACAGGTGGTCTGCCCCTGAGCTCAGGGTTCTACCATCCACTGCCTTGCTTGGCTTTTCTGAAACCTGCTAAGCTGATAACCATGTGAGTGTATTTAAAAACCCTCCCCCCATCAAACACAGACCTCTCCTCACAAGGAGTCCCTGCTGCAGCGTGTCCCTCTCTGCTTGTTTCTCTGTGATGTAGGGAGGCAGGGGGTGCAGAATAAGGAGGGTGGGCTCATGCACTCACCCCGGCTTTGCAGCCCTGACTCCAGCCAGTCCCCTTGCCTCTCTGAGGGTCAGCTTCTTCCCCTGTGAAATGGTTTAATAACAGTACCCAAGTGGTGGCCACTGTCCTCAGTATCTCTGCCCCTCGCTCCCAGCACGGGGTCAGCACAGGTTACATCAGAAAAGGCTTGTTGGGTGGCATTTCTGTTTTCAGGATGACGTCTGTCTGTGTAGCTGCCCTGAGGCAGTCTTCCTTTGTTTCATTCCATTCATGGTTTCGCCTCCACCTGGCTTCTGTCCCGCCATGAGGCCCCTTTTCCTGTCTTTGGCATCTCCAGGGGCAGAGAGGCTACTCTGCCCAGGGCCTCCTGAGCCCCCATGGAGCCAGCTCTAGGTCAGAACTAATCCAGGCTCGTGGGGGACAAATGACCCCTGGGTGGATGGGTGTGCTTCTGCTCACCCACCTCTGCAGCCGGGAGAGGGTGGCCAGCTGTGGGCCCAGAGGAGGGGGGAGGCTGCGCTCTTCTGGGGTACAGGGAGCCCGGGCACCCCACCCCCTCCAGGGAGCTGTGCTGGGCCTGGGCTGAGACAGAGCGCAGTCTGGCTGGGCAAAGATCCTTCTCCTGCTGGTGGGAGAGGCAAGGAGAGGCCCCTGTGCCCGCCATCTGTCGTCCCCACTGTCCTCCTGGAGGACGGCTCCTGGGCTGGAGCTGTGGAGCCAGATGGAGGCCAGAGGCAGGAGCCCCAGCTTGTAATCCCAGGTCCCTGCAGCTGGGCCAGGGGACCCCAGGAAGGCCCCTCTCCCCTCCCCCCTCCCCAGGCAGGCCCCTCCCTCTTCTCTGCAGGGGGAGCAGCAAGGCGGGCTTAGGGGCAGCTTGGCCGAGACTCATTTGATGTGCACCTCCTGGGCATTGTGTGGACACCCCCCCTAAAGTGTGGGGTAAACATGGGTTGACCTGGCCTCTGTGACCTCTTGGGCTTTGGGGGAGAAGAAATGCCCCTCCCCTGACACACCATGTACCCACTCAGGCCCTGAGGAGTATATGTGCGCATTTGTGTCTGTGTGTTTATGCCTATGTTTACGTGTGTATGTGCATGCCTTGGTGTGTATGTGTCTTTGTGATTATGCGTGTCGCTGTATGTATGTGTCTACATTTGCACGTATGTGTGTCTGTGCGTCTGTGTGTCATTCTGTGTGCGTGCGTGCAGGCGTTTGTGCTGCTTGCATGTTACCCTGCAAACGCCTCTCCCCGCGCCCCCACCTCCCTGGCCCTGGGACACTGGAAACCCTGTGTGAGCTCAGCCCCCCGGCTCACACGCCAGGCCGGCTCTCCTAGCATGTGAAAGGCTGGCGTCTGTGCTTTGCTGGTGTTTAGTCACTTCTCCGAATGATGGGAATGGACCAGCAGGTGGGCTGGAGCATCCTCTTCTTCCTTGGGTTTGCCTCCTGCCTCTTCGCTGTCTCTCCCCCACCTGCCTCCTTGCCCTTCCTGGTGGCCTCTGACCCTCCGGGTCCGTCTCCCGCCCTCTCGCCCTCCTCGCACCGTCTCTCTGTCCCTGTCGCTCCCGCTTTGGCTGGGAGGCGCGAAGGCAGAGTTGGCAGCTGAGGAGCTGGGGAGGGTGCAGAGCCAGGAGCCCGCCTGGGGCTGCTCTGCACTCAGGACCGGGGTGGTGGCTGTGTCTGCCTCCCGGGCGGAGCTGTGGGGTGGAGCCAGGCCAGCCGCGAGGCCTGAGATCCTCAGGGAGTGGGAGGTGGGGTGGCGGGGGGGCTGAGTCCTGAGGAGGCTGTGTGTGCTTGGGGGGAAGCCTGGAAGCTCTCAGACAGGGGAAGCCTGCTTTTGTGGCTCTTGTCCCTGTCCACTCGTGGGTCTGACACATGGAGCCGTTGCAGATGGCGCAGGAGCCCATCTTCGTGAGCTGTGGCGGCAGCAGGCCGGGAGACGCCTTCGGGTTGGGAGCAGAAGGGCCCTCGCGTGGGTTACTGTACCGGCAATGCTGCCAGGGGGAGAACGGGAGGTGGCACCGGAGCGAGCCCCGCGCTCCCCCCTGCTCTCCAGTGCCCTGACCTTGCTGTACAGCATTGAAGGTGACCTGAAGGTCAAAGTGTCAGTGTCTGCTTGCACTCTTCATACGAGCTGCCATTGTGTGTTTGGAAACCAGTGTCTCCTAGAAAGAATAAACAAGGTCACAAACTCCTAGTCATGCCTCAAAACCCAGCTCAGATGTTACCTTGTCATGGGAGGTCCTTCATGACTCTCTTCCCAAGACACTGTCCTCGGGGGCCTGTCTCTCTGTACCTTGAGGCTGTCATGGCACCGAGACCAGCATTTGGCGTATTTGTGCACTCACATGTCTTCTTTGTGAAACTTGGAGCCCCTTGAGGGTATGGCATATTCCTTGTTTGTCGCTGTGTCCCCAGTGTTCAGCGTGGGGTGGACCCAGAGTGGGTTCTGTGTCACACAGATCCTTGGGTGACTCAGACTGGGCCTGAGGGGTGGGGTTGGGCAGACGACATGCTCCAAGCCCAGGGTCCCCCGGGCACTGGATCTTAGTCAGTCGGTTGGTGAGCACCAACGGACTGAGGGTCCCTTCTAGGTCCCCTTGCCCGGGGCCCCTGGTGTGGAGAACAACACGCAGGTGCTGGGAACCTTGCTCTGAGGGAGACACATGCACCCCCTTCCCCGGAGACCCCCAGTCTGAGAGGACAAGCATGGCCCACAGAGAGCATGTCTCCTCACCCTCCAGGCTGTCTTGTTACCACCGGTATGGATGTCTGTCTGTCCTGTCTTCAGTTAAGTTTAAGCTGACCAGACATCCTCTTTTAAATGGAACAAAAAACAACGGTACTGTCCCGTTTCAGACGGGACGTCTGGTCAGCCTAGTCTCACGGGGCTAAGTTCAAGGTGTCAGTAGGGGACCAGACGTGCCATGTGAAACGGGGTGGTACCGCTGTTTTCTGTCCTGTTTAAAGCGGGACGCCTGGTCAGCCTAGTTAAGTTTTAAAGTGATTCCTCCACCGCCAATCCCGTGTCTAATGAACCTGACATTCAGAGAAAATGTCTTTGGTAAAGGTTACACGGGGGAGGTGGAATTCTCACTGACAGCACCTATCCTTCCAGTGCGAGGTGCCAGCTGCCCGTCCCCCACCAGCTGCCTTTCAGTGTGTGGCACCCCGTCTTCTAGAAGGACAGCTCTGGACCTGCCTCAGTTGTTTATTCTGTCTCCCTGCTGGCCCTCGATGATACAGGGGTGACTGGGATCCCAGCCCTCCCTGGCAGGGCACCTGGGAGGGCAAATCCTGGGCGATCCACCTGAAGTCATGGCTCCGGGGTGTGTTGGCAGGAGTGGGCAAGCGACGAGGCAGGCGAGGGCTGCAGACCTAGCGGGTGAGAAGCCCATGCTCATGGGTTTGGCCTCAGCCTTGAGGAACATGGCGAGTCACTGAAGAGTTTAAGCCGGGGGCTCTTGGCTGGGTAGTACCTGCTACGTGAGCTGCCATTGGCGAGGGGGGCAGTTAGGATGACAGGCTGCCCTTCATCTCTGAAGGCCATGCCTCTGATCCCCCTCCCGGTGCAGTTACATTCTTGGATGGCTGTCGGGGACGGATCTGCCGGGGGGGCCATCAGCCCTCACTGTGCTGTTAGGGGGGCGTTTACGAGACCTGGCATTTGTGGTCAGACAGCCACGTGTCAGGCCATGGGAACTTGGCCACATGACTTACATCTCTCCATGTCTCAGGTTCCCCATCAGTGAAATGGGAACAAGAAGAGCACCCCTCCACCCTGCCAGCGAAAAGGACGTAATTGTCAACATGCAAGGCTTTGTGGGCACGTTTGTCATTATTATAGGCTGTTCACCCAGGTGATACTCAAGCTCTGGGAGACCACCCAGCACAGAATGTGTGTGGTCGTGGCAGCAGGAGTTCAAATCCCTCACTCCCACTCTCAGTCTCAGTTACCGGATGTATAAGATGGGGTCACGAGAGCACCTGCCTCACAGTGTACGGAAGCGACGGCTCTGTTCTGCGGTGGGCACACTCGTCCATCTTCTAGGAAAGAGGCATACTTACTCTCCAGGGTACATGCAGTGACATATCTTGATGTTTGGTGACATGCCATGATGGCCTTTGTTGGAGTGAGAATTGTCTGCCCCCTCCTCCACCAAGGGCATGGACCGTATGTGACCTTGTGTGTGACCTTGCCCGCTCCCTTGCAGCGGATGCCGTGGCCCCCTGCCCCCGTGCCCCAGCCGTCAGCGCCCGGCTCCCACGAGGCCCTGCCCCCTCTGACTCAGGGCTTTCTCTGGCCTTGCCCACGTCCCGGCTGGACTGAGCGGCACCCGAGCAGCCCTCAGCCAGTCACGAGTGGAAATGGAGGGAAACTCAGTGACTTTGACCCTTGGTGGCATGTTCCGCATGATCTCCTAGAGGTCCCCAGCAGGATGGAGCCCCAGGGGCCCAGCACCAGAACCTGCTCCCCAACACTCCCTGCCCTGGCTTCCTTCCCGCCCTGTCCTGCCCATTTCCCGGCCTCTGCTTCTGGGAGCACCTCCCAGACGTCCCACTTGCACCCAGATCTTCGTCTCAGCTCTGCTTCTTGGGGAACCCAGCTCAAGACACCCAGGAGGAGGCATATTTCCCCAAGACATAAGGGAAGGGATGCAAGGAGGGCTTGGAGAGCCAGGGAGTCGGAGCTGCATGGCGAGGACCCATAGGCTTGATGATCAGAGATGGCAATGAAACGTTACCAGGAGTGGCTGAGGTCCAAGAGCATCAGGTCAGTTCTAATTCGTGTACTGTGCTGTGAAATCGCTGTCACCACCCTCAAACCTTCAGTAAAGCTCACTCGTGTGGAACGGCATTATGTCCGGAGTTCCTCTAGGGACTCAAAGGCAAGGCAAGGCAAGGCAGCAGAGTTCTTTGGGTTAGTCCAGGGCAAAGAGAAGATTCTAGGGGCAGGAGTCAAGAGCTGGGTGAGATGAGAAGTCTACTGTATGATAGCTTGGAGAAATACACTGCATTTTTTCGTTTATAAAATGATACTTTTGTCTAAAATTGTTAGATCAAAAATTGGGGGTCGTCTTATATACACGGAGTAACCCATGTATTGATTTCTTCATGTTGGGTTAGGAAAGTAGGGGTTGTCTTATACATGAGGGCGTCTTATACACGGGAAAATACGGTACGTCCTGCAGGTATGGTTGGGGTGGCAGGGTTTCCTACCACGTGTGGGATGCACGCTGTGGTCAGTTTACTTATATCTGAAAAGAAGGGTGAATCCATAAGGTTGGACACTGTGGGGCCATCCAGGTGCCTGGCGGTGTGGGGTTATGTGTGCAAAGCACCCGGCTCAGTGCTTGATTCACGCTCACTGCTCAGGAGACATAGAAAGGCACCTTCTGAGGAAGCAGGCTCTCTGTGCTCAGCTAGGCACTCACAGGGGCTGGAGGCGTGGCCTACTAGAGCTGCATTTGACAGACAGGCCGAACCCCATTCTATCTCCTGGCCCCGCCCTGCCTGAGGGAGCCCTTGCCAGTCCTCACTCTCTCCTTTGTTAAGCAGGAAAGTCTAGTGCAGGGTACTTGTCCCTCTGCTCAATTTTCTGGACATCCTTTTTTTTTTTCCCCCAGAGTACCCAAATCTCAGAGTCAGGGGACATTTTATTTGTACTTTGGGACCAGACATGTATAGCCATCAACAGGACTTCAAATAAAGTTGCTCCATGATTGGGCAACACCATTTTTCGCTCTTCCTTTTGTCTTACAGCTGCAGGATTTACCTCCCAGTCACAGGGCCTTTGCACATGCTATTTCCTCTGCTCAGGATGCCATTTTCCTAACACTGCCCATCCTGGCCGAGTTCCTTCCTCCCCACCCTTCGGATCTCAGCCCAGGATGGCTTACTAAGGAAAATCCTTGATTCCAGGTTCCTGTCTTACAGGCTGAGTTCTTGTCTTTCAATTCCCAACCTGCGTGATGACCTGAACAGTGTATGCCAATCAGCAAGCAACAGGAGGCAGGGGTCCTGTCTGAACCCCCTCTACCCACATCGTGCAGCCAGGACCAGCACCGCTGGTCCAGAGAGAGTGTTCACTAGAAAGTTGCTCAAGAAACAAGGGAAGATACCTTTAGTCCCAGGGTAAAAGGTCAAGTTGGACCCCCGTCTATGGGCTCTGGAGCGAATGGAGCCCCTGAACAGGCGTGTATCCACCTAGGTGAATCATTCACCTACTTAAAATGCTTACTGTCCCAATTCCTGGCTCAGTGCTTCCCACTGTGTGACAGAGAAGTTTTAATTGTGTGGGGATGCCAGTTTGTGTTATGTGGACAAAGGGTAGTGTGGGACATACACTTATAAAAGGAAAAGGCAAGCTTTCTTTGCCCCCTGCCCCCTTCATTGTAGGCTTATTCTGAACCTTTAAATGCTAATGAATACCTCAAATCTCCAAGAGGAAGGGTCTCCTCTGCAGCAGGTCCAAAAATGTGTTTGATCCCAGAACTTATGGATTCATTGACTTTTCAGAGCAAATTTGAGATTTGTGTTTCACAGGACATGATCGGAGGGAAATGCTGACCTACAGAGTAACGTCCACATTTTTAGCTTCATGTTTAAGTCCCCTAAAGATCCGGGCCCTGCACCTCTCAGTGCCCCTGGCGTTTACTCTTTGCTCTAAAGCCCTTCAGTGCGTGGTCTTCCAACCACCACATAATCGCTCTCTCATGCCTCAATTCCCTCTTTCAGGATGTGGGTAATCCTGCTGTCCACCGGCTGAACTCCAGTTCATCCTGTAAGGCCAAGATCAAGCATCATGTCCTCAGTGAAGCTCTCTCTAAACCCTTCCCCTGAGTTCCCAGAGCGCCAGCTGCATCCTATCAGGACGCAGCCATGATCTGCTGTAAGGAACTGTTGATGTGTCTTATCTTCCCTTTAAGCTCCCAGAGTCACGCCCGTGTTCCCAGTGACCACACAGGACCTCACAGAGCAGGAGAGCATAAATATTTTTTGCCGAACAACGGCATGAATGGAGGTTGAAATGGAAATGTTTCCAGTCTTAAAAAATGGTAGCAAGGGGCGGCCCAGCCTTCCTTGCCAAGATCTGCAGTGGAAACCTCCATCCTAAATCCTTGTCTTCCGCTCCCGTGGTTTATCCCATCCTGAGCAGCTGGGAACGGTCTCTGACATTCTGGTAGGTTTTGATCCCCAAACTCCATACATCTTGGCTTTCTTTATTTTACCAGTAATGAGTGCACGGGAGGATGAGGGACGGGGTGCACGTGGGGAATGGGTGAGCTCAGGGTGGGCACTGCCCCATCAAGATCCTGGGCTAGGGCTCCACTGGTCAGTTTTGGCTCCTTACCTCCCGCAGCCTCTCATGGGCATTGAACAGAGCTGTCCACTCTGTCCCTCTCGAAACACCCTCTCCTCTTGACTTCCAGGACAGCAGATTTCAGCTCACTGGTCCTTCCCTTCCCTGGTTGGATCTTCAGATGGTGGCAGGCCCAGGAGCTCAGTCCTGGGCCTCTTCTCTCTATTTATTCTCCCCACAGGAGATCTCATCTAACACGCTGCCTTTAAGTATCACCTCAATGCCATCATCTCCCGTCCTTCCCTCGCCATTGAGACCCACACGCATTTACCTAGAAGCTCCACTTGGATGTGTCACAGGCATCCAAACCTAATTCTGCCAGAGTAAGAGCCTGGCTTCTTCCTGCCCCCAAATGGGGTTCTTTTCTCGAAAAAAGAGCTTGAAAAAAAGTCTTCCCAGTTCAGAAAATGGCACCATTACTCTCTTAGTCACTCAAGCCCCAAACCTTCAGCAATTTATCTGTCATTAAGTCCTATATGCTCTGTACCTAAATACAGCCTAAATCTCCCCACCTGGTCATCTCTGTCATCTCTCACCTGGACCATGGCAGCAGCATCTGAACGGACATCTCTGCTTCCTCACTTGTCGCCTACACTCCTTCCCATTGCCACAGCCCAAACCTGAGAGTGTTATTGAAAGAGTAGGGCTTTGGAATCAGAGATGTGGGTTAAATCCTGGTTCTACCACATTTTAGTTGTGTGACCTTGAATGAATGACTTAACTTCTCTGACCCTCAGCTTCTCCTGCATGAAATAAAGATTGAAGTAATCTATTTCCTCCAGAGATGAGGTATTCCCTAGGGTCTTCTCTGCTAAAGTTAAAAGGATGAAATGGGGCCAGGGGTAGACCCCTTGGATTTGATTTCACCAGGAAAAGACAAAACCAGACTAAATATCACAGAATTGCATTTGGAAATATATGCATGTGCTAAGTATTGGGACCATTATAATTATATCTACTAAGTATCAAGTTCTGCTTTGGGTGATTTACGTTCATTGACATAAAATGTTTAAAACGACCCCATGAGATATATCCATGTATGAGATCCAGAGTAGTTGGGTAACTTGTCCAAAGGCGCACAACATGTAAAAAGCAGGGTGAAAATGTGAACCTGGTTCCATTCCTTGTCCCTTATAAAGCCTGTGCTTTCACTTTGTACGGAGAGATCAACACAGGTACAGCTCCACCCACACGGAGGCAGTCTCATTGGCCTTGGGTTCGAGTCTAAGATCTCCTGTTTAGAGAGATTGTCTCTGTCAAGCCACTAAATTTCTCAGAATCTCTATTACCTTGTGGGGAAAAAAGCATCAAGACTGGAGCTGTTATCTCATCAGGTGGTGTGAAATCAAACACAATATTCTGTGCTAAAGTGCTCTGTAAGCTGGAAACATGTGAGTTATCCTCCTTCCACCTCAGTATTTGTGGGAAACACAGGTCCAGAGAAGCTGCTCTGTTTTGGGGACTCCATCTGCTTCTTAGAGTGCTCTCAGGCCCCGGAATTACTGCAGCACCCCAACCTTCTCAGCCTAAACCCTTGCTATGTTCACTTTCCCCTTAGCTCCTATTGTTTTCTTGACTCAGTTTCTCTCTCAAGCTTTTCAGACCCCTCCTCGGGTCTCTGTCTTTATATTCCATTATTCAGGCCTCCTGGGAAACCTGCTCAGAGGTTCTGAACTTGAAAGAAAACATCTGCATATCCAACTCCCAGTTTGTGTTACTAGGTTATCCACACCCTAGGAAGATAAGAGTCGTCTTCGCCTGCATGTAATAGTAAGGATTTTTTTGGGGGTTCTTGTTTTGAGATTCTTATTGGGATGGAGCTGTGTGAGGCTGCCTCACACAGCTGTTCAGATTTGTGTCTTCTTCCTCATTCCCGTCCCTGTCGGAGGGCCCCAACCCATCCTGGGCCTGAGGAGTTGGGTGCATGGCAGCTTGTGGCCAGCAGGGGGCAGCAGAGGGCAGCAGAATCTGAACCAGGGGCAGGGGCTGCAGCTGTTGTGCCAGAGGCCCGGGTGCAGGGGTCCGGTCACGGGGTCTGCCCTGCTCCCCGTGTCTAGGCCACACCCTCTGGAGCGGCCGGGGTAGATGGCCACGCTGTGGGAATTGCCTCCAGAAAGTTGGTGGAGAGAAGGCATCTCTGAGTGCGATGGAATGCTGGTTGCAAGTGACAGTCTCCATGGGAGCCAGTTAAAGGGACTTCATTGGCTCACAGAACCTGGGTCTCAGGGACAAGTGCAACCAGGAACTCAGAAGCCATCCAGACCGTCTCCCGGCTTTTCTCTCGGCCCTGTTTCTTCTCTGTGTTGGCTTTATTCTCTTTAATGTAGTTGTTGTTCTCCTGAAGATTGGCTCATTCCAGAGACTGGAGCCACAGCCATCAGCCACTCCAGCTTCCCGTGGTCCCCGACTCACTGTCTTCCTTTGGTTCTGATTGGACAGACCTCAGGGGAGAGTGTTCCTGGTCCCAAGTTGGGTCACGCCCTGCCCAGCTGGCCAGGGGAGGGGTCCTCGGATTGGCAGCTAGCTGTGTTGGTGTCAGGGGAGGGCCGTTCTCCAAAGGAAGGGCTTTCTCTTAGGGAGGCGTGGATGAACACGCACCCACCACAGCCCACAGTGCTAACACTTCCCCTTAGGCACGAAGACACCAGCCCGTTTCTCAGGCTCCTCAGCTGACCTTCAGGGCCAGGTTAGCAACTCCCACCCCCACCTCCTTCCTGAAATGAAGAGATAATGTCCCGGAGGCCCCAGCTGTCTCTCTGTCTTAAATTCACCCCTCCCCTGTCCCTGGGTGAAGGTGGAGTCTCAGGTGTGCATGATGAAGGGGTCGTTGTGAGATTGCGTCTGAGCCAGAGGGTAGTAGAGGAGGGAAGGAGTCTGACCACCTCACCGAGGTCGCAGGTAAGATCAGCAAATCAGGAATCCTTACACACGTTCTGCCCAAGATGCACTGCAAAGTGTGATCCACTCAGCCTGCCATTCCCATTAGCCCTGGCAGCTAAGCAGGGACTGCTTCGTGCTCCAATAACTGTCACCACCTGAGTGTTGTTAGTGGCGTCTCCTGCCTGCGGGGTCACGGTGAAGCACGGACGGCAGGGATGGGGTCTGTGGAAGCTTTAGGAGACCCGAGCACTGTCCTGGAGCCTCCCTGGAGGAGGCAACAGAGGTTGGGGACAGCATGCACACATTCCTGGTACAGAAACTGCCGTGGGGCTGGTGCTGGGGTCAGAGTGGGGAGACAGGGCTGAGGGCACTTGGCCAGACCTGTGGGCAGTTTTCACCCCAATTTCTTATGTGTGTAAGCATTTGCAGGCACTGTCTTATTTGACCCTATGGTCTTTGGTCCCACTTTACAGTTGAGGAGGCAGGCTGAGACACAGTGACTCGTGTAGATGGCTGAAGTTAGTTGGCAGAGCTCACACTGGGACCCAGGACTCCTGATGCTCAGACCAGGGTTAGAACAGAACAGAACAGGGAAAGAGAAGGCAGCTGATGAGCCACAGTCCTGGACACGTTGGCACGGAGGCCTGCCCACCTGGCCGCCCCTGGCCCAGGCCTTGCAGCCGCCTGCAGGGTGCCCAGGGAGCTCTGTGAAGGGAGTCCTTGGGATTGCTGTACTGAGAACACCCATTTGCCTGATGCTATCGGACCAAGTGGGTGTGTACTGAATTGTCTGTGGACAGTGCATTTCAACTTCTGGCACCTGCATGCCTAGACCTTTTCCTGAGCTTCCAGGCTGCACATGCACACAGGACATCCCCAGCCGGAGCCCACAGCCATCTCAGACTCACTAGGTCTCTGGCACTTGCCTCTTCCTCCAATCCTAGACTGCTCCCACTCCGGCATCACCTCGCTCAGGGACTAGGATAGAAATCTGAGTGTCAAATTCAATTCCACCTTCCCTCACTCCTCCCCCATTCGATCAATCATCAAGTCCCCTGGATCCCTCTCCCTTAATGTCACTCAAATGCATCCTGGCTCAGGTCTCATCCAGGTACCCCGGACCATGGAAGGTGGGAGGGCTTCTCCAGCTCACTTCCTCCGGGGAGGAGGTGTGTCTCCGCTTGCCAGGGCTGAGGGAGAGGCATGATGGGAGATGCTCCCGTCCAGGGAGCAGGCAGCAGACTTGGCATCCTTTGGGGAGGAGAAGTAGGCTCAGAACAGAACTGTTGACAGACTCCAGGCTGCTATATTGGGAAGATTTGACAACACACACAAGGAGAGAGTGAGGGCGCATTGACGGCTGGTGAGAGGCGTGGGGGCCGGCTGGGCATGTGCGCTGCCACCCACATCGGCGGAAGTTGGGAACAGATTGCGTGGGACCGGTGCCAGCCTCCTGAAGACTTGTCCGCTCCCTCGCTACTGGTTCTGGCGCGTGCTGAGTGATGGGGGAGGGGCTGCCTGGTTGTACCCCGGCCGGCCTGGAACATGGGGTGCGAGGTTGTGTTCTGAGGTGAGAGCCTAGCTTTGTATAGGGTGGCCTCTCTGCCATTAGACCTTGGTCCCCCCTCCTGTCTTGTACCATCCATCACATCCCACTGCGTCCCATCCCATCCCATCCCACCGCGTCCCATCCCGTCCCATCCCACCGCGTCCCATCCCATCTCATCCCATCCCACCGCATCCCATCCCATCCCGTCCCAAACAATCCAATTCTAATATCACCCTAAACCTTTATATTTCATCCTATCTCATCTCTAGTCCAAGTCACCCCCCTTTCCTATCTCCAAGCCCTCTGCCATCTTAGTCCATCCCGTAGTCATCAGTACAGGACATTGCTTCATGTTTTATTATCTCACCTCAGTGGACAAGGAAACAAGCGAATGTGTTTATTGATTTGTTTAGGGCTTGGGGCAATAATTATACTCTGCCCCCGCACCCCAGCTGTTCGTTGGGCAGGTGGAGTCATGGAGCGTGTGTCTTGGAAGTGTGGCTACAGTTGGGTTCCATAAGGCACAGACAGAACTGGACAGCTGCAGGTCTGTCCTCCCGAGGTCGCCTCAAGGGATTGATCCTCATTCCATGTTCTTTCTCCCCCATTTCCCACCAGACGAATCATTCCCCACCAGACGAATCATTCCCCAGGGAGTCAATAGGGACATTTCTAGTTCAGCACTTCTGGGCACACTGCAGGGTCACACTTCTTGGCTCTTCGTGGTTGAGGAAGACCCCGGCTATGAAAGTAAAAATGTACATGACCTGTAAGTATTCGGATGCCTCCCCTGCTCCAGGTGATACAGAGGCGCTGAGAGAACAGAGACTCCACTCCCACCTCACCGACTAGATCTTAGGAGGAAATAAGGAAATGAGAAATAACCTCCTTTTAATTAGAAAGTGCTCCATGGAGCTCAATTCATTGAAAATGCTGGTAGGGTGGGGAGAATTGAAACTGGCCACCTTAATCCCTCTAATTATTTTAGAGGTGGCTCCACACATACTCCTGCCCCACCTCCCAGAATGCCTCTCAAAAGAGATCCTGGCTCCCCATGGATCTATTGTCCCTCCTTAGGAAGACAATGGATTCCCAGGACTGGTGAGTCCCTGCCTCCCATCCCATCTTCTCCTTCACTTAGTGAAGAACACCCAGGGGACATATCTGTAAGGGACCCAGCACCTGGGAGGGCTGAGTCCATGCTGGACTCCCCTTCCCCCTCCTCACCTGGGCTCACTTCCTCATTCCCCACCCCCACCCCCTCCCCGTGGATTCCCATGCCTTCCGGCTGGCTGGGATCAGCTTTGTTCACTGTGATCTAGGCAAATGCTAGTGGGGGTTGTTGGTCACCCTCGGTAACTCAGAGCACCTTTCCACCCATGCCGCTCAAATTACAGGGCTCTGGAATGCAGTTCAGAGACTTGGGACAAAGCCAGCAATTAATGCATTCCTGGGAGGGAGGAGTTGAGCAGGGTGTGTGTGTGTGCATGTGCACATGTTGGAAGGATGAGAGGAGCTGCAATCTGCAAAAGCCTCTAACCTGACCAGATAGCAACATCTAGAAGCATCTGGGTAATAAGAGTGGAATCCTGGACTTAAGACAGTCATCCGTTCCAGTTTTGTCTCTGACCATTAGCCACTGCATGGCCGTGGGCAAGTCGATTCACCTTGTGACATCATTGTTCACACTGCACTGTGGGTGCCTGGACAGTGGAGGAGACCCCTTGCTGGGGCAACCAATGGCTCGGGGCTGAGCAGGAGCCTGGGAGAGCCAGGTATTCTGCCGTTGCCTCCGCCATCACCAGCTGGCAATCTGCACTGGTCATCACCTAACATTCTGGAAGACAGCTGGACTGAGTGCCCGGGGCTGGGGTCGCCCTGGAGGGTTTTGGTGAGACACTCCACCCACTGGCCGGGCCCTGGAGAAGGGCAGAGGGGTGGGTGGCGTGGCGGACATTCACAGGAGGGCAGACTCACGTGGAGGCTGGAGGATTGGGGGTGCGTCACCTAGTGGTCGGATTCCCAGTCAGTGGTTGACTCAGGAGGGGTCCGATCTGCAGAACCGTTGGCATTGCAGGCTGGGGAGGCTGGGGAGTTCAAATGGGTCAGCCCATCCTTTTTACAGATGGGCAAACTGAGGCTTGGAGATGGGGGCGGGGGCACCAGGGCTGCAGAGGGGATTAGGACAGCTCAGGGCTGAGAGTCGTACCTCCAACTCTGGAGCAATGTCCAGCTAGAGCCCTGGACCTGTCTCACTGCCCAGGGCAGCCACAGTGCCGACTGGGTGTGGCTGAGAGACACTAGCAGACAGACTGGATTGTCTTCCCACTGAGGCCTGCTAGCACTTGGGGGAAGTTGGGAGCTTTTGGCCAATGACCCGGAAGTGCTGGCATCTGCCTGGTGTGCGTCCTTGGGTCTGGATGCTGGGCCCGCACTGAGGGGCGTGGTTCCCAGTCCTGGCTGCATGCCAGAGTCACATGCCGAGTAGAACAAAAGAATGGTGTCCTGCCCACCTCAGGCCCTGGAAGCCCTCTCTACAAGGGATTCCTTCATGGCCATGCTGGTCTTTGGGGTTCTACAGCAAGATCACAGAGTCCCCACTGGAGGGGAGTTGGGGAATGGGTTTTCCTGAGAAAAACATGCTGGAAATGTGACTTGTTATAGCTGTATTTTCATGGGAACACAACCTGGACAGGCAGGGGAACACGTGTCAAATGCCCCGGCTGTCCCTCCCTTGTGAATATTTCCAATCATCCCACACACCTATGGGAAGCACCTTGCCCTTGGGCTGATTCTAATGACACAGCGGGCCTGCCATCTCCATTTGCCGTGATTGCCTCAGTATTGCTGCCTCCGGATGGTCGTTAGCAACTCAACATTAATATCTCCCACGTCCATCACAGCAGTGATTAGGGTCTGAGACTTGCCCACCGTCTCATGGGCAAGGGGAGGGGGGTGAGGTGGGTCCCCAAGTGGGTGAGGAAAGAGGGGGACAGGCCAGCTTGTTAAATCTAATTACCTGGCTGCAGATGGCGGCCTGGGCTCTTCTGAGAGCCGGCTCGGCCCACCGCGTAGCCTCTGCCTGCCTCTCGGCCATAACGATTGGCCCACCATTGGCTGCCGTGGCTAGATGGGACTGAGTTTAATTGCTACCCCAAATGTCAGCCCTTTCAAACCCACAGTATTTCATCACTTACCTTTAAAGAAGAGGGGGAAAAATCAATTTAGACCGTGAGTTTCGGCAGCAAAGCCTGCAGAAAGGGCTGCCCAGTTCTTCAGGGGAGCTGTTCTTTTCATTAAAATAGCTATTTTTAAAACTCTCTCCTTCTCTCTCTCTCTTTAACACAAGATGAAAAAATCCCAGCTACAAGAAGAAACCCTTTCATGAGGGAATAATAATATAAAAAAAGAGTTTAAAAAAGCCCACTTCTAAAATGGGTCCCCTTTTTTTTTTAACCTCTCAAAGGTTAAAAAAAGAAAAGAAAAGGGTTTTATTCTCAAAGGGCCTGCACACGTGTGATCTTCTCTCACCCTCACAGAGCTTAGGGTGTTGGGGGAGGGCAGGTGTCATTGTCCCCATTTCATGGATGAAGGAATACTCCAGTGGCTAAGGCTCTGCTGTGTGTGTGTGTTCACACATCATTCAGGGGGCAGGAAAGAGATCCCTATGTTCTGTTCACCAGGCTGATGGCTTCCTCTGGGTCCATGCATCCTGTCGCCAGATACACCCACTTCCCAAATTCAAGCTACCTGCTGGTCAGACGGTAGAGGTTGGGGGCATCAAAAAACCCAACCCAACCCAGCAGCCCATGAGAGTTTAACACTCATTTAACTCTCCAGGAGGTCACAGTCATCCTTTCTTCCCCAGGGAGATTCCCCACCCCCACCCCTTTTCTTTAGAAGAAAGGAATGTAATGCTTTTGGAGATTACAGTCCCTGGAAACCGGTTTCTTAAGCTCCCGCCTGAAGAAGTGTTCAAGTCTGCAGACTAATTAACCCCATTGTTCAGAATTAATCACCTCAGGAATATTTGGAGTCAACAAGAAATGTATCAATTGGGCTCTTAATACACCTAATGAAACGACTCAACATAAAGGCATATGAAATAGACTTTTAAAGCATTAGCATAAACCACCAACCTCCCCAAGCTCAATCAATCTTAATTGACACTTTATTAGCACCAAGAATTGCTATCAATTTGGCAAATCCCCCCACATTGCCTGTGGAAATGACAAAGTTTTTTTTAAAGAAGAAAAAAAGAAAAGGGACTTGAAGTTTTTGGTGAATTAAAGAAAGAGAAATGGAGAGTAGCCGGGTAGAAATGGAAGTGATTAGGTCTAAACCAGGGGTGTCCAACTTTTGGCTTCCCTGGGCCACACTGGAAGAAGAATTGTCTTGGGCCACACATAATGTACACTAACAATAATGATAACCGATGAGCAAAAAAAATTGTAAAAAAACCCCAAATCTCATGTTTTAAGAAAGTTTATGAATTTGTGTTGGGCTGGGTTGCATGCAGCCCATGGGCCGGGTTGGATGAGCTTGCTAAGTGTCCTCTCCACTCACTGGAGTCCAGTGGAGGCTGGGGTCTCCACCACCTTGTCCTTCAGGATTGTGGTGTTGTCACTGACACAGAGGTGGAGGCAGTTCCCAACTGTCTGCCTTGACTGGGTTCACCAGCAGAGAGACAACTGCGGTGTCTGGGGTGGGGAACTGGGACAGGAGCAGAACTGGGGAACGTGGGCTAGCCATGAGGAGGCGCCTGAAACCCTTCTTGAGTTTTAGTTTCTACTGTGATGAAATATTTGCTTCCATAGCTTAGGGACTGTTTCTAATCCTGTAGTCTCAAGTCTCTCTTAATTTCGAATGATTGTGCCCTGAGTTTGGGGTAAATGTTAGAGCGGCCCCAGATGGTCCTTAGCCATCTCAACCATGAGCCAGGAAATAACATTCCCGGATTTTATTTCAAGGGACTTCACACAATTTGGTTGTCCATCCTGGGTACCTGTGACCACTCTGACATCACTGTCCTCCCTTTCCCCTCTTCCTCTTTCTCCTTCTCTTCTCTCCCTTCTCTTCCTGTAATTCCTGGGGGTACAGTTTAGGGCTCAGCCTAGCAAGGCAAGGTGGCCCCACACTTTCTGGAGTGGCTGTTGCTTGCTCAGAGCTGCCAAAGTGGGAGCAATCTTGGGTGATGTGCCGGAGAGGGTACAGGTAGCTGCAGAACATCCAGCCCATGGACACAGAGTCAGAGAAATAAAGGGGAGGCAGCTCACGCTTGAATTGAGATTGACAGTTGAGTGTGGCCAGTCCTGTCATATGCACAGGCTCTGGGGCCAGGGTGCCTGGGTTTGAATCCTGCTTATGCTGCATCTTAGCTGTGTGACTTTGTATGCCTGAGTTTTCTCATCTGTAAAATGGCATAATAATAGTGTCTCCTAATAGAGTTGTAATAAAGATTGAGTAAATGATTGAAAGTTCGTAGAGCTGTGCCTGTTCCAAAATAAACACTATATAAGTGCTTTGCTCTTATTGTTGAAAAGGAAACTGGAATAAAGTGGAAGCTAACATTTATTGAGCATTCACTATGTGGTGTCATGAAAGCCCAGGGTGGAAAGAAGGATCGACAGGATCAGACACTCCAGAATGATAAAATACTGCCTGAGAGTCTCCCATTGAGTTGTTGGTGATCATTGAATCCAGACTTACTCAGAGCTGATGTCAGAGTGATTTTAAGACCAGGCACAGTTCTAAGCACTTCACATACATTATCTTATTTCATCCTCACAGAATCTTATAAGGTAGGTACCATATTTACTCTCATTTTACATACAAGGGAACTGAAACACAGACGATTTAAGTATTTTTCCCAAGATCGTATAGGTAGTCAGTGACAGAACTAGGATTTAAACCCAGATGGTCTGGCTCCAATGTTTATAACCTCAACCAGGTAGCCATGCACTGGGTGAGACTTAGAGCTTCAATTCTGAAAGCAATACCAAAGATCACCACCACAACTATTTCTCTAGAAATCATGCCAGAGCTCAAATCAGGGAGCAGAGGACACTGGATCTTCCTCTGAAGGCCATGTAGGCTGTTCTCCTAGAGTAAATGAACTCAAGCAAATCTGTCTATAAAGCGCTACATCAATTTTGGTAAAGCAAGTAACAGTCAGCACTTAGGTTTCTGTGATGGGTGTGCAGGAAGACTTCTGGAGTGTCATAGCACTTTCTTCTCTGGTGCATAGCCCCTGCTTTGCCCAGGTCATAGAGATTTTCCCTACTGACACTCTTAGTATGACATTCCAAAACTGTGCCTCATTTCTTTTTGCCTGAGTATTTAGTGTCTAAAAGAGCTGGGGTGCAGTGTCACCAACTAATACAGTATATGTAATTCTCTACCCTGAAATTAAATCTGGAGTTTGGGTTCTGTAAAAACAGTTATTTTTTTCCAACACATGCTCAGTGAGTAGCTGAACTTCTATTTTAGGGAGAACAGTGGTAACTGCTTCTGGATATTTCAATCTAAGGCTATCTGAGCAGAGATATGTCTGCCTACTTGGAGTACCCAGAGAACTTTCAAAAATTAGACATTGATCATTTAAAAATGATCGATACTATCACAATTGCCTGTGAAGTTCTCTCAGAGCTCATTCCCTGGCCTCCATTCCCACAAAGACCTTGCTCTTATGAAATTTGTCTTTATCATGCTGTTGCTTTCTTGCTTTAAATGTGAACTCTAAACTATATATCTCTAAAATATATAGTATTTAGTTTTATTTTGTAAAAATAGTACAGTTGAAAGGTCTTTTCAAGATACAAACCTTATCAATCAATATAATACACCATATTAATAGAATAAAGAACAAAACCGAAATGATCAACTCAATAGACATAGAAAAAGCAATTGACAGAATCTAACGTCTTTTCATAATAAAAATGTTCAACAAACTAGGAACAGAAGAGAACTTTCTTAACCTGATAAAGAGCATCTATTAAAAACCCACAGCTCTAACATCATACTTAATGGTGAAAACCTATTTTTCCTCTAAGAGCAGGAACAAGATAAGAATATCTTCTCTTATCATTTCTATTCAACAATGTATGTAAATTCTAGCCAGGGCAATTAGAAAAGAAAATTAAAAAAATAGAAAGAAGAAATAAAAGCCTTCAGATTGGAAAGCAAGATGTAAAACAATCTCTATTAGCAGATGACATTATCACACACACACACACACACACACACACACACACACACACACACCTGTGAAGAATCCACAGAAAGGCTATTGGAGCAAATAAACGAGTTCAGCAAAGTTGTAGGATATAAGAGCAATATTAAAAAGTCAGTTTTATTACTAGCAATGAGCAGTTTAAAAATGAGGCAGTTCAGTTTACAGTAGCATCAAAAATACTGAGTAGTAAGTTTAACTGAAAAGTACAAGAGTTATGCATTAAAGCCTAAATATGAAAACACATCCATGTTCATGGATTGGAAGGCATAATATTGTTAAGATGACATTACAGTTCAAAGCAAACTATAGATTTCATAAAGTTCTTATTGCAATTGTCATTGCCTTTTCTTCCATCCTTCCTTCCTTTTCACCTTCCTTTCTTCCTTCCTTTCTTCTTTCTTTCCCTCCCTCCCTTCTTCCCTTCCTTCCCCTCCCTCCCCCTCCCTTTTCTTTCTTTCTTAATTTCTTTCATTCTTTCTCAGAAATGGACAAACTGATCCTAAAACTCCAATGGAAACTCAAGGAACTCCAAATAGCTAAAACAGTCTTGAAAAAAAAGAACACAGTTGGAGGACACAGAGTCCTCTATTTTTAAACTTATTACAAAGCGACAGTAATCAAAACATTGTGATATAGGGATAAGGATTGACATATGGATTAATGGAATAGAATTGAAAGTCCAAAAATAATCCCATACATCTATGGTTTTTGACAAGGGTGCCAAGATCATTCAATGGGAAAAGAATAATCTTTTCAATAAATAGTGCTGGGACAACTGGTTATCCACATACAAAAGAATAAATTCGAATCCCTATTTCATACAGTATAAAAAATAGATTCAAAATGGGCCAACAATTTAAATGTAAGAGTTAAAACTACAAAATACTTCAAAGGAAACAAAGATGTAAATCTTAGTGACCTTAGATTAGGCAATGGTATCTTGAATACGATGCCAAAAACATAAGCAACAAAGAAGAAAATAAACTAAATTTCAGCAAATTAAAAATCTTTGAACATCAAAGGACACTGTTAAGAGAGTGAATAGACCTACATAATGGGAGAAGATATTTGCAAATCATATATCTGATGAAAGCCTAGTATCTAGAATATTTAAAGAACCCTTATAACTCAATAACAAGGAGACAAATGACCCAATTTAAAAGTAAGCAAAGCATTTGAGCAGACGTTTCTCCAAAGAAGGTTGCTCAACAACATTAATCCCTAGGGAAATGAAAATTAAAACCACAATGAAATATCCCTGAACCCCCCGCCCCCTTCCCATAAGGATAGCCATAGAGAAAAAACGAAATGGAAAATAACAAGTGCTGGCAAGGAACTGGAGAGATTGGAACGCACATCCATTGCTGGTGGGAATATGAAGTGGTCAGCCGCTGTGGAAAACAGTTCGGCAGTTCCTCAAAAAGTTAAACAGAGTTGCCATGTGTCCCAGCAAGTCCACTACTTGGTATGTACCCAAGAGAACGGAAAACACGTTTTCACAAAAATTTGTACAGAAACGTCCATAGCGACAATACTCGTAAGAGCCAGAAAGGTGGAAACAACCCAATGTCCATCAGCTGACGGATGGATAAACAGAATGGTGTATCCACACAATGGAATACGAGTCGGTCATAAACAGGAATGAAGGACACGTGCTGCAACAGGGATGAACCTTGAAAACATTGTGCCCAGTGAAAGACGTCCCACGTGAAGGGCTAGGCAGTGTCAGCGTCCACTGATATGAAATGCCTAGAAGAGGGGAATTCTCAGAGGCAGGAAATTAGTGGTTACCACAGGATGGCGGAGGGGATCAGAAGTGACTGCTCTTCTGGGTACAGAGTTCTTTTCGGGGTAATGGGAATGTCCTGGAATCAGATAGTGATCATGGTTGCACAACACTGTGAATACGCGAAAAACCCCTGGATTATACATTTAAAAATGGCGAACTTAGGTTGTATGAGTTTTACCTCAATAAAACAACTCGCAAAAGGAAAATGCAAACCGGATCATGTCCCTCCCCGGCCTAAACCCCTTCACTGGCTTCCTCTTCTCCGCAGGCCTGTCATCTCCCAGGCCTCCTTTCAGGCTCTTGGGCCTTTTCTGTTTGGATTCCAGCCTTCTTTTCTTCAAGCCCTTCAGGGAGTTTGCCAGGCTCCCCACTCCTCTCCGGGCCTTTGTACATGCTGTTCCCTCCTCCAAAAACACGCGGTGTCACCCTCTGCATCTTACAAAGAACCTTCCATGACCTTCCCAATCATGTCAAGACTCACATAGCCCTTGCACTTTTGCTTCTGAGCATTTGCCTCATTTGTGTATTTGTGTTTGTATACGTACACGGACACACACACGCACGCACACATGCACACACGTGTGCAAGTTTAATGGCTACCTTCCTCACCAGACTCCATGCCCTGTTACCTATGGTACGGATGGTTCTCAGCACAGTGCCCAGGGCACAGCTTCTAAACTAAGCCTCGCTTAGTCCTTCTACTGTGGATTACAGGGCCCGCCTTTGCCAGCCCCCCTGTTCTTCTTGGCAGCCCCACTTGATTCCTCGAGCCCAGGGGGTCTCAATCCTGGCTGCCTGCTTGGATTACCGCGGGGAGTTGTTGTTGTGTGTGTGTGTTTTGTTAAAGAACCCATTGCCCAGGCTCTAATCAAACAATTGAATCCGAATTTCTGGGCGTGGGACCTGGGCTTGGGTGAGTTTAAGACCATGTAGCCATGCTAATGTGCAGCTGGGTTGAGAACTGCTGCTGGAGGGTCGCTTCCCTCTGTGCCTACCTCCAGCCACCCTGCATTTCTCCTGAGCGCCTGTGCGGTGTCAAGTCCTGTGCAAGTCCCCGCTGGGCACAGACCTAGGGCACCATCCCCAGAGAAAGCACACCGCTCTGCTGAGTTTCCTACGGCTTTTTAACTCCAGCGCCTACCACAAAGCTAAGTAAAGCAAAGACAGCAGGGAAGCACCTCTGAGCTCAGTCAAAGCCATCGCTGGCACTCCCAAATATGGCTGTGACATCTTTTGGCCTGAGGGCTCTCCCGGCCCCTGATCCAGCCCCTTGACCCTGCCTCACTTCTGCCCATGGCTGGGAGGTTCTCCAATCTTCTCTTTGTATCTATCCTGGTTGGGAAAGACAGAAAACCCCTCAGGATGCCTTCAGATGTTCAAATCTAGGTTAACACACATTTGCAACTCCAGGCTGGTTCTGCCTCAGCCAGCGTCCGTCCGTCTCCTGCAGAAATGCTGCAAGTTTCTTGGAGCTCCAAGTGGGACAGATTGGGGTAACAACCTGGTTGAGAGCAGTCTGGGTGGGCCAGGGGACTTGTGTTAGAAGCTATATTTGCATAGAAAGCATACAATGCTAACTTGGGTTGTACACTAAGATCAAAATAACTAGCAAAAATTCTTATAATGATGACTTCACTTATAATTTACACGAGATTGAGAAAACATGACTTGCTCATATCTAAGGGATGCTGGGATAGCTCAACAGGCTGAGCAACCACAAGATTTAGGGATCGAATCCCAGCCCTGGCCCATGCTAGCCCATATGCTGAACTACGGGGCAACTGGTAGCCACTGGAGTGGCAGCAAAGGTTCTCGCCTCCCATGCGGGAGGCCCCCAGTTTGGTTCCTGCCCTGTGTGGCCCCACATCCACCTGTGTGGAATGAAACCATGTCACAACTAATGATGCACAACTATGGAGACTGCTCTGGGCCCTCCCCCTTCTCTCTGTCACACACCTTCTCTCAAACAATAAAATAAATCTTAAAAAAACACATTACTCTTACTATTAGCAGAGACAGGCATTTTCCAAAGGAATTCAGCTCAACACGAAGGGAGATGACCACAGAGAGAGGACACAAGACTGCCCATGAGGCAGAGTCAGGAGAGGCCTGGGCGTGGCCCCTGGAGCAATGACCGCTTGGCTAGTTCTTCAGTCCCTGGGCCCCCGGGCCTCATCTGTAATATGGGGGCCATAGGACCTTCCTCATGAGGTTGTCAGGCTCAGAATGGTGCTTGGCACATAATAAGTGCTTACTAAGTGTCGATTCAGTTGTTACAAAGCCCAAGTCCTCGGGGAAGCAGTGCAGAACTTTCTGGGCCCCTCCGATCTCCTCCCCAAAGCCCTGCAGGAGACGGGGAGTTCTGACGAAATGGAACCATGGCTTGTCCATCTCTGAGTTTCAAATGCCCATCACAGCCTGGCATATAGCAGGTGCCCAATAAATAGGTGATTTCAGCCTCTGAACAGGCCTGTGACAGGGAGCTTGAGAGCTCCACTCTACAGAGAAGGGATCTTGACTCCCCGAGGACAAGGGACCTGCCCTCAGCCCCATGGGGTTGCCGGTGGAGGACCTGGGCCTTACCCCTCGCCCCTCGCTGCTCACCACCTGCTTGGAGGTGGGCCCAGGTTTTTCCAGCTGGGTGGCCAGATCCATTCAGCCCCGGAGCACCTACCTTCCGCGACCATGTCCTGCTGCCACTTGGGGAAATGGGCCTGGGCAGAGTGTCCCACTACTCAGGGGCCCTTGCTCCGTTGGACAGAACCTGGGTGACCCCCACTGTAGCTCTGAGTGCAAACATGGGCACTGCCAGCTAAAGAGACTGCCTGGTGTCATGAGAGGAGCCTGGCCTGGGGCTCCATCATCCACCTTCTGTGTGACCTTGGAGGAGTCGCTTCCTCTCTCTGGGCCTCAGTCTTCCCATCAGTAAAGTGGGGAGGGGCAGGATGGGTTTGAAGGCATGCTTTTTGTCGATGGTTTCCTGAATCAATCTCTCTCTCTCTCTCTCTCTCACACACACACACACACACACACACACACACACATCTTGAGGAGTCTGTGTGTTCCTGAGACCTATAGATGCTGCTGTGGGCTGCTCTTTGGGGCTTCTGGGAGAGTCCTCTAGGGCCTCGGCTGCCCCCATTACCTTCCGTCAGGCCCAGCCCTGCGTGGCTACAGGACTTGTGGGGAAGACGAGTCCTGCCTGTGCGCCTCCTTTTCCCCACTGGCGTCATTTTAGGCTGAGAAAAACAGACTGTGACACAAACCACTATGATGACAACAGCATCTCAACAACACAGCAACAAATGCCCTTTCTGAGTGCTCGCTGCCCCCCACCTGCTGGTGAGCACACCACACGCATTCCATGTGATCCCCACAAAGGCCGGGTTATCACCTCGTTTCACAGAGGACTGGGAGCTGCCACTGGTTCAGGGTCGTTTGCTGAGCATAGAACGGGTCAGGAATTCACGGGCAGGTCTGTCTCACTCCAGAGTGGATGCGCCTGACCACCACTCAAGGGCAAATGAAATGGAAGTGGTCAGCCCCTTAATTTAGGTCCGCAGGGGGAAGTGCCCTGTAGAGCCCCTGGGAGTCTAGGTGTATGCAGGGTAGGGGGTAAGGGCTCTGGGCCATGGTCCAGACCATGCCCAGGAGAGATGCCAGTCTGCCCGGAGGAGATGAGTTGGGACCACTGGGAAGTGGGACTTCCTTTCTTGTCCTCAGCAAAGTTTGCCCAAGGAGAGCTGGGCTGCAAATTTTTCCAACTCCACAGCCTCCCGGCCCTGGCCCCAGCCTCGGTCAGTGGATGCTGCTGAGCAGACAACAGATTTGTTACTGAGCGAGTCCTGAGCCAGCTCAGCTATCAGCAGGGAGGGGTGGCGCTGCGCCATGGCCACGGCAAGTTTACCCTTGAGCATGACAGGTGCAGACGGAGACCTCAGAATTTGTGGCTCTCCCCCTGAGTGATGGATGGACTGGCTCCTTGAGCCTCTGCGCCACACCTGCTGTCAGAGGAGGCAAGTCTGGCTGGCAGGGGTGTGACGTGGATGGCAGGATGCGCCTTGGGGGCATCTTGATTGCCGGGCAGGGCTGGGCATGGGGGCAGTGAGCCTGGGAGGAAGGACTTGGAGGTTGGGGTTCATGCCCACTGCTCCCCCCTCCTCCTGCAGCACCCCCTCCCTGCACAGTGCACCCCACCAGGGCACAGCCCACCCTACTTTCTCTCTTGCCTTCTTTCAGTGATACACCCATCCAAAAATCATTCATGGCACACTCATCCTTGGCCAGCACTGTGCCAGGTGCTGGGGACAGAGCAGTGAGCAAGATTCCCAAGAGGCCTGCTGTGATGGAGCTTTGAGTCTAGTGGGAGCAGAAGCCAACAAACTCAATAAAGAACCAAATAAAACCTCAAGGAGTGACGAGGGCTATGAAGAGAATTCCGATGGAGGGGCGAGAGAGTGACCAAGGAGCTACTTCAGTGTGGGTGGTCAGGAAGGTGTCTCATAGGAGGTGGCATTGAATGACAAGACAGTGCTGGCCAGGTGCAGACTACTGGATGAGCCATGGCACGGGGAACAGCTGGTTAAAGTGCCCAAAGCAGAAGTGAATGTAGAGAGGGCTGAAGGAATAGAGACAAGCTGCTCTGGCTGGAGAGGAGCAAGTGGTGGGCACGGAGAGGTCTGGAGGTCCCAGGGGGCACGGACAGGTCCGGAGGGCCCAGGGGGCGCAGGCAGGCCTGGAGGGCACAGCGGGCCGAAGTCAGGCCACAGGGCCTTGAAGTCAGCACGAAGAATTCGGCTTTCCTCTGAAGTGAGATGGGAAGCCATTGGGTAGCAAGTAGGGGAGAGGCAGGATCTGATTTATGTTTTGAGGCAATTATGCTGGTTTTGTTGGAGCAGATGCTGCCAGCAAAATCCATACTTGCCACAGTTCTCCAGCTGCCAACATACGCAGACTGCCCTGAATATCCAACGCTGTTTATTGCTGGTGCCATTCTGACCATAACGAATGCATTGTGTCTAAGATGATTTTAAACGTGTCAAGGTTTGTAGTAGTGTCATCATATACAGACACACACATTGTGAGTACGTCCTTATGAGCCATGTGGAGAAGGTCCAATCTTCTCCAAGGAAGACACAGAGTCTTGAATAAAGTCAGCATCAGTTACAAACCATCTTGAGTCCATCAGTTCCCCAAACTGCTCTTCATAAATTGAGTAAAGCAGGGAAGTTAAATGCAGGAGCCTTAGAGGGGGCCCCTTGGTCCAATGGGATTTTAGCAGGTTGGCATTTAAGTGCTGACGTTTCTCAGGCTTTGGGGTAGCATTATAATTCAGCACATGGTTTGGTGCGACAGCATTTAGTGTGCTGTGTGGATCTGAGATGTGTATGTCATATAAAAGCGAGGGGAAGGGGTAGGCACTCTGAAAGCTAAGAGAAATTGAGAATGGTGTGTGAGAGCGTGATAGGAAAGAATTTAGAAGCCCTGAAGTTGACTTGGAAAGAGCAGTGTGAATGTATGACTACCGTTTTGCTCACTCACTGAAATAACCCCGGCTTGCTGCCCTGGGGCTGAGGCACCTGCCCCGGGTGTCCTAATATAAGCATGTAGCTGCACTGACCACGGGCTACTCCTTCAAATTGCTTTGCATTGAAAGGAAGCAAGGAGTCCCTGAGGGCTAAGCCATGCTGCGTCTTGGGGTGGAGACGGCTTGGTGTTGGAAAGCAACCGTGTTTACAGGTAACGACAGAAAATTGGACTGTACACAGAGGCCAGTCCAAAGGGCCTTCTCTACTCCTCCATTAAGATGACCAAACAGAGACAACCTGGGCATGAAAATCAGTAATCATGAGCAAGTGGCACAAACGAAGTCCATAAAAGAGCTTAAGTCCATAAAGCTATTGAAAAATGGACATTAATAGGAAGTCGGCCAGAGAAAGTTGGAATGCACACCATCAGTTCTCAATATGGTTTATAGAGGGATATTGATCAAGTCACATGGCTGGAGGCTCACACTTAAATTGTGGCCAGCAACCAGGTCTCCACTCCAAATTTTTGTGGATTTGTTCCAATTGTTTGCTTAAAGGATTAAAATGCATGCAGCATTGTGCTGTTCTTATGATGATGTTGTTTGGTTGTACCCACTGTTTGATGTTTGTAATAAGCAAGGAGTGGAACATAGTGATCAGACTCACCAAACTGAGATTTTGTCACTAGAGACTTTTGGATGGCATGTCCACACTGCCCTTTGCCCAAATAGGCCTTTGTCACCAGGAAAAGGTATATGTCATACAAAGAAATAAATCAAAATGTTGTGAGAAAAAGTGAAAGTCAGGGATGGTTCTTAGGCCAGAGAAACCAACACCCCAGGGACACATTTAGCCAACAGTTATGTGTGTGCACGTGTGTGTTTTGACCCTTCCAGGGCAAAGAGAAAACAAAAAAGAATTACTGCAAAGTTTAAAATTAGGGAAATTTAATATAGAATCCTGATTTTCAGTTTCTTTAAAAAAATCGGGAGATCTGGAAACCCTAAGCCCGCATTTCCATCGTCACTGGAAGCTGGGCTTGAAGAGGGGAACTTCCTTTCTAGAGAGAGCGTGCCACTCCATTTTGCCCTAGTCCCTACCACTCCCAATTGCCTCTTATTTAAATTACTGTCTTGATTAAGGTTGGGACCCGATTGGTGATACCAGTCAAAACAACAATAATAAAGGCCCATTATTACCATCTTATAGGTAAGAAAACTGAGGCCCAGAAGGCGCAAGTAAATTGTCTTGAGGTCACAGGCTGTGGGAGGGACTGCTTGTTGATTACCTTACCATCCATTATCCCTTTCCTCATTCCTATCAGAACCCTATTTTATTTGGACTGGCAATGTATCCAGATAAAAAGTACATTTCCCAGCCTCCTTTATAGTTAGATATGGCTATAAGAATTATTTAAAAAGCATCCTTAAAATGGAGGGGCAAGATTCCCCTCCCCCCACCCCCATCCTCTTTCCTGTTGCCTGGAATGCAGATGCAATGGCTGAAGATCTTGCAGCCATATTGGGCCATGAAGAGACCTTGAGAATGGAAGCCATTCATGCCAGAACTAAAAGCTAGGAACCAAATTTGCTGATGGATGTGTAGATCCACCACCCAAGTCCTGACCCACATTCTATTAGACCTCTGTTAATGACATTAACAGTCATAGGTTTTGAAGTCTCGTCTTGGTTCCTGTAGCTGGTGGAGTAGTGAGATTAGGATTCACACTCGTCTGCTTGACACCAGAGAAGGGGCTGTTAGTTTATTTCCCTACCCAGCCTTCCAGTCAGTATTGCAGGAACAGCCAGTCCCTGCCTTCCCTGCGGCCTGAAGCTGCCTTCCACACCCCCTCCTTGCCTTCTGGCTAATGAGCAGGGGCCCGTCTTCCAGTGCTGCAGAAAAAAACTAAACTGGCCAGGCCAGGACAATTTGGGAGTTCCTTGGGGATGGATTGCAGTTCCATATGTCACCTCCCTGTAAGAACAGTAGTCACTGCGCCTCTTGTCTAGGCTTGTAAGGCCGAAGAACATGTAAACAAGGCCTGCAACAAGGCTCAAGTGGAGGGGTTCTCGGGGAGACCCCAAAAGTCTGCCAAGGCTGTCACCAGCTGGCACCCTATTTTTATTCATGGGTTGGGTATTCCTGTAGTCACAAGTGTCTTTTCTGTTCAAAGTAATGATCCCTCTTGTTTTAGTGGTTGGGATTAATTTTGCTCTTTTGGCAAAAGAGAAACCCACATGATCAGACATTGAGACTTGGCTGGGGGCTATGAGTGGATACAGGCTTCTGCCTGGAAAATTCTCGGGGTTGGTACTCCAGTCTCTCCGATCTTGAAAATGATGATGATGATGATGATGATAACATCACTTCTCCATATTGTGCCATATTTCTTCTTCCTTTACCTTCTTCAAAGAATGATCTAAGCCCCTTCTCCCATGATGTCCCCTTTCTCTCACAGCTCACCCCAGTGGCATCTATTTCCACCCCATCACCCTCTGGGACTGCTCTGGTGAAGGTCATCAACCACCTTATTGTTAATCCAATGACCACTTTTTAGTTTTCATTTTACTAGACCGCTTTGTGGAGTTTGATGCTACCAGCCCCCTTTTCCTTGAAATCATTGATTCTTTTGACTTTCTTTTTTTTTTAAAGATTTATTTTATTGTTTTGAACAGAGAGAGACAGAGAGAAGTGGGAGGGCCCAGAGCAGTCTCCATAGTTGTACGTCATCAGTTTTCAACATGGTTTCGTTCCGCACAGGTGGGCGGGGACCATGCAGGGCAGGAACTGGGCTGGGGGCCTCCTGCATGGGAGGCACACCCCCTTGAGCCAGGAGCTGAACGTGGGGAAGGGGCAAGAACCGAACTGGGGGCAGCCCTCATGGGAAGCACACCCCAGTTCAGCATATGGGTCCACCGGTCCGGGGCTGGGACTCGATCCTCGGTCCCGGGGCTGCAAAGTGAGCGCTTAACCCACTGAGCCATCCCGGCTTCCCCGATTCTTTTGACTTTCTGACAATACCATCTTTAGGTTTTCTTTCCATGATGCAGACCCATTCTTCTTGTATCTGAGAGTCACCAGTCCTTGCTCCTCAGAGGTTCATCGCTGATGCCCCCGCCTCGATCCCCTCCCCTCCCCTCCCCCTCTCTTCGTCTCTCCTCTCCCTGGACATACTGTCCGCAGGCTTTCTCCCCACTCCCTGCATTTATCCAACACCGCCCACCAGTCAGGTCTGTCTCAGGTCGAGGTCCTCAGTCACAGATTCCAAGATGGAGGATTCCTGGCAGAAAACGTCTGGAGGGGCTCCCGTGAAAGCCACACCTGAGGGGAGTGAGGCCCCTGGGGGGCAGGGACTGGACTGGATGCAGCAGCAGCAGGGCCTCAGCCTGTCCCCGGGGAGCACTGGGCCTGGGGTGGCCCTTAGACTCATCCTGACTTAGGCAAGGGGACCCAGCCCTTGTGTTCCTTCAGTGGCCTGCCACCCGATGTGAGCTGGCCCAGGGGAGGGGCATTGTCTTGGGTGATGCCACTGCCTTCTGCCACAGGCAATTTCTAAAGAATGGCCCAGCCAGAGTGGACAGTAGGCGACATCCTCTGCGGCTGGAGAAATGACATCCTCATGCAGAAGGGAATGTGGGCAGCACCACAGCCGCTGCGGTACAACCCCAAGTTTAAATGACCTTGTTCTGAGTGACTCGTGCACTTAGGTCTCCAGCTACTACCTTGTGACATCTTTACTGGCTCCGGTTCCCCGACGCAATGTGCCATGCACCGCACTGCTCGTTCGAGTTGTCCTCTCGGCTCAGAAGGTGCTCTTGTCGATAGCCATCCACCCCACACGCGTTCACTGAGTGCCCACGCTGGGCCACACGCTGTGCTGGGACTCCCTGGAAGGGAGCTCTTGGGCCTGGAACCAACCTGGGGGGTCCAGGGAGGCGGACTGGGCATCCCCAGTGGGCAGAAGGGTGGGCAGCTCAGAGCCCACCGGGACCTGGGCAGTGCCATGCTCAACGTCCCCGGAAGTTTCTGGTAGCCAAGCAGTGGGGCAAAGGGAAAATCGAGACCCGGGGGACTGGTGGCAGGAGTGAGGCTGGGGCCTGGGGGCAGGCCGAGGCTCAGATGACAGGCCAGCGGAGCTTGGGCCTTGGGGACGGTGCAGCAGGGTACGCCCTACCCCAGGGAACCCCTGCTGGCCCCCCGGGAAACCCACGGGCACCTACGTGCCAGCTGTGGCCAGCTCCCTGTCGTCTCTGATGGCTCGGTAAAGCCGAACCCTGTGCACATGTTTGTGACTATGAACAGACATGCTCTCCCTGTGCACAGTGGTGGTGACTTCCATGCCTCCCCCCTCAGGTATGCTTGTGAGCGTGTCGGTGCTACCCATGCAGACAGACATACAGATGCCGTGCCAGAGCCCCCGTACCCAGCCACGGCACCGGCACGCACACCCAGGCAAGGACGCCGTTGGCAGTCTCACGTGCTGTTGTGGCCACACACTCATCACCGCCGCGTGGACAGCCTGAGTGACAGCTGTCAGGCTGCGGCGGCGCTGGGCGCCTGGCAAGTCCCGCTGCAGGCCAGGAGGACACCGGCTCTGGCGGTCGTCCACCTCCAGAGGGGAGAGGTGAGCTTTTTTCTCTTTTGGGGGCCAGGCTTCTGAAGTGCCATGAATAAGTACTGAGTTCCCTCCCTCCCCAGAGACCAGGTTGCTCTCTAAATACGGAGGCAGGAAAGTGGAGACTTAAAAAGGTCAGCACCAAATACCGAGAGGATGGTATTTAGCTAGCGATGCCGGTCCTGCAGGAGAACCTCAGACCTCAGCGGGGAGCCTTTGTTAACAGCCCCACTTGCTGCGGTGGTGCCTGCTGCTGGCTTGCAGGATGGGGAGCAGGAGGTGGGGGGCTGGGGGGTAGCAGGGGGCCAGCAAGGCTGTCTGCTAGGGCCGGGCTGGGCTCTGAGCTGGGGACAGACTCCCAAGGGCAGGAGGACACTCTTTGGGGTCATGGCTGGCTCTGGGTGAGCAAGAATGATAGCCCTGTAGGTGGAGATCCTGGGGTTGAGGGGTACCCCACTTTTGGGGGAAGCATGTATGAGATAGCTGGGCTTCGGTCACCATCCTGGGACCACGGGGGACAGGCAGGAGCCAAAAAGCCTGTCTGTTTCTAGACTCCGAGGGTTTTCTAGGACAGGACAGTAACTCCTCCCTTAGGGGACACCTCCCTTCCTTGCTCCCTCCTTTTTTATAGTTAAGGTGAAAAAAAAAATGACTTAAGAGCTTGACAGCACCGTTCCTCCTAGGGTCTTTGTTTAGGGACATACTTTGATGAGCTGCCTGGGCAAGAAGATGAGATCCTTAGGGCGGCAAGTGGGCAGGAGCCAAGGCAGCGAGCACAGCAGATTGGCTCCTGGTTTCTACGTGAGAAGGAAGAGGGGTTCATTTTACTCCTGAGAGGAAAGGAGAGAGGAGGAAGGAACGAGGGAGGGCCGGCAGGAGGCGGGGGCCCCTCCACATCCCGTCCCCTCCCTGCTCCATAGGCTTTGGGCCCCAAGCATCTCTGACCTCAAGAGGCTCCTGTCCTCAGCTGCTAGTTAGGTTTGGCTGGGGGAGGTGCTGATGGGTGAGCAGGGGTGGGAGGAGAGAGTGGGCATTGACCCCCTGGCTCCCTTCCTGCCTCTGTGTGAGGTCACTGGTCCTGTTGGGAGGCCCCCTCCTCTAGCTCCATGCACAGCCCTGCTTCTATCCTCTGGGCTCAGCATACCTTGTGTTTGTTCGTTTTTTGTTATTGTTTTTGACCTTTTTGTCCCCCATCGACTCAGGGAACGACTCCGTAAGGCTGAGGTGAGACCTGGGGCCTGGATGTCACTGTCCGCTTCTAGCTTGAGATCCCCACGAAAACAATGTTATGGACTGAATGCCATGTCCCCCACGTCCATGTGTTGAATTCCTCACCCCCAACGTGGTGCTAGTGTTAGGAGGTGGGGTCTGGGGGAGGTGACTGGGTCATGAGGGTGGAGCCCTCTCGCATGGGGTCAGACCCTTAGGAAAGAGGCCCCGGGGAGCGCCCCCCGTGGTTTGTAAGTCAGCCCAACCGAGGCCCTTTGTTAGGGCAGCTGGAGCTGACGAAGGTGGAGAGGGAGGGCCGGCAGCCATAGACAGTGACCGGGACCTTGTTTGGGGCACAGCGCAGAGAAAGGAGGCTCATGACCCTGAGGAGGGACCTTCCGTGTGAAGAAACACCCGGGCATCTCGGGGCCCCACAGCCTGTGACCAGTGACCTGTCTCCCACCCCCAGGTGGCTCCTGGTCCTGGTCAGCATGTGGCTGCCAGGAGAGCGTAGGGGGTGGGGGTGGAGGAAGGACACTATGGAAACTGTGACTGAGGGATGGATTTACTTTCCTGGCTCCTCTGAGGCAGTGAGGGAGGGGGAGGGACAGGTGAAAGGAGGTGCAGGCAGAGGGGGGCCCTTCAGGCTGCATTTTTTCCAACTTGCGGCACATAATGCAATCAGATGGCATTTAAATATTCATAAAAAAGGATACAGATGTGAGCGTGAGACTCGTGGGGGAAGGAGGGAGAGAGAGAGATTGGGATCCACGTGCTGAATTTTATGAAAGCGCAGGCTCTCACAGTGAGCAAAGGGCATTTGGGACCATTCAGTTTGACCTTTCACTGTGGCAGGCGCTTCTTTATGACATTCTGAGGAGGGTCCCCCCTCCCCCACCCCCAGACAGCAAGCTCACTCCATCTAAAGCAAGATTTTAAGATTTTCCATCTTAGGGCAACAATCCTCGCTACAGGGAATTTTTTCTTAGAATGAGCTCACATTTCCCTCACTCCCACCCTCCTCAATGGTTCCTCCCCCCGCCCCCCCAGGATGTGGCCACTCCAGATGTCCCTGGAGAGCCCTTAGAGATCTTCAGCCGGTGACCATTCTCCTAGCTCCATGCCAAGCAGCCCTAACGTCCCTCAGACCTAGGCCAGATTTTTTTTTTTTGAGGAGCTGCCAAAGGGACCTCAGAAGGAAGCAGGGAGACAGCCGGTATCTGTCATTAGTACCTGCCAGTCCGGGAGACGGTCCCCACAGCAGGACACCTGTCCCCATTATAACTAGAGAGTGGATCAAGCCATGTCCAATATGGAATTCATCATCTTCCTCCCCAGTGTTACCTCTACCAACCCAGCACCCAAGCCAGAGGTGTGGCTCCTGCCTTCGACTCCCTTCCTGCTCCCCCACGTCTGTCCAGCTGCTGGCCAGGTCTCCTGAACAGCTCTGGAACCGGCCCTTGCTTCTTGTCTGTGAGCTGCACTGCTCTCCACGCTGACAGGAGCTCTTGCCTAGGCTCTGACACAGCCCCTGCCTGGTCTCCCGCTCCTGTGCTCTGACCCCAGCAATGCCAGCAGCGCTCCTCCTGGGGAGGAGGCGAGGTATCTGCACATGTCACCGCGACAGGCCTGGAACCTGGACCAGATTTACAGTTCTGGTTCTTATGAATCTGAACCTGGCTTTGGGGAGAAGAGACATGAGTGCACGCACACATGCACACACATGTGTGACACACGCACACATAGGCACTATATGTGCACAAGCATGTATGCACACACATGCATAGTATGCATGCATTGCACGCACACATGCATGTAGTCCATGTGTGTGCATTGTGTGGGCATGTGTGTACATTGCATGTGTGTGTGTGTGTGTGTGTGTGTATGCTAGAGGAGGGACCCCTATCTTCCTGGTCCCCAGAAATGTTTCCCCAGAACCTGTGTTCTGCCTGTCACCCGTCCACTTGGGAGAACAAAGCTCTTTCAGCTGACTGCCACCGTGTTTGCTGAGACACGTTGTCCATCTCAGTTTTTACCACGTGAAAATGAAATAAAGAATGCTGGAACAGCTTCTGAGGAGCAAATACTGCAGAGTGCTACCCCTTTGCTGTCGGCGCCTTTGTCCCCTCCGCCTCCCCAAAGAGGCGTCCTGATGGAGATGACAGCACTCTCTCTCTCTCTGTGGGGCCTTCAAAGTGGGTGTGTGTCGTGGCTCTTACAAGTGAAAACACAGGGAGAGTTAAACGCGCCATAGCAGCAAGGAAAACGGTTCCGGCGCGCGGCGCGGGTCTGCTGCCAGCTCCCGCTGTCGCCTCCACCGTCCTGCCTTGATGTTGCTGCCTGGACTAGACAGACGGTGTTTTCCTTCTCAATTAGGAAAAATCCACAGCTTCACGGCCACAGGGGAGGTGGCAGCGCTGGCACTGGCGCTGGGAGGGGTGGGGAGGTGACAGAGGTGACAAATGTCTCCCAGGGCCCTGGGTGGAGGCTCAGCCTGGTCCAGCTGGACATCCTGGCTTCCCTCCTGGTCTCTCCCTCTTTTCCGCCCTCCTTCCCACTGGGTTATGCAATAAATGTGAACTTGAGCCACATCCTGTTCTGTGCCAGGCCCCTTGGTAGATCTGAAGACACACAGAATCAAATGCAGTCCCTGCCCTGGGGGAGCTCAGAGCTAGTCAAAGAGACGGATGGAAAAATAGATAACCCTGGATGCCCGTTAGGCTCACCTGCTCCTACCATCCAGGTCCGGTCCATTCAAACCCCCGTTCCATCGACTGTCTGTGGAAAACCTCCCAAGATTCCTGCACCGCCCCGGAGGGCTGCTTACAAGCAATGGTTAGGGACGCAGGCTCTAGGCAAACGCCAGGTTCAAATCCCCACCCTACCCCCTGCTAGCGGGACCCACATTACTCAGCTGCTCTGTGTCCATTTCAGAAGCCAGATAGCAATAGGATCTACTTTGTAGGGTTGTTGTGAGAATTATGGGAGGAAGTCATGTGCAAAGCTCAGAGCAGCTTCCCTCGTAAGCGCTAGGAACGATGAGCTCTTTACTCTCGTGGTCCTTTCGAGCTCCGTGCTCCTGCTTGCACTGAATTATTCAGTTTGTGCGTCTTCTCACCCTCCACTGCTGCTGTCGTTTCCACCCGGACTCAGTCCAGACAAGGAGCTCCATCCTTTTCTTTATGTTCCATTAGAAAAATCAGCCTCACCCCTAAAACAAAGCATGGCTGGGCACACAGAGTCCCCGTGGGTAGCAGACATTTCCAAAGGACAGCGAGGAAAGGGATGGATAGATGGCAAGAATGCTAACAGCGACAAAGCCCACCTTTGATATTTCCATTCTGAAAGCCCCTCAGCCATTTCCACCACCTGAGCGTCTGCTCCACGGTTTTATGAGATTCCCCTTTGCTCTCTCCCTTTCTTCCCTCCTCTGAATTCCTACCTATTTCCCATGCAGAGGAGTTTAATGTTTGGTTCCTCGTCTCCTGTCAAATCGCTCACGCCCTCAGGATGTTACTTTCCCTGCATTGCCTATCAAGGCTTATGCAAAGACATTTGCTTCCCTAAGAGGTCCCCCTGCCCAGTGGAAAATGATAAAACTTTATTTAAAAACATTGTAGAGACCCTGAATGAAAGAAATCCCACATGCTCACCAATTAAATCACTCAATAGCCTAAAACCATCAAAGGGCACCCCAATCCAGGCCAAATGCTAAGAGGAACTCTGTTGGATGTTATGTCAGTCAGGAAAAGAGAAACCTCTGCAAATGTTTAGACACAAGGAACTGAATGCAGGACACTGGTTACACAGATGATGGAAGGGTTGAGAAGCCAAATAGCTCGGCTGCACCAGTGAATAACACAGTAGACTCTCCATTAACCGGAACTCAAGCAACTGGCAAAAAAAAAAAATCTTGATTTTGCTGTTTGCTTGCGTTCGGTTTAATGGAGAGTCTACTTACATTTGTCCGGCATCTACCGAGCCCCATGGGTGCCGGTCAGCTGAGAGTCTACTGTGTACTGAAATACATGCGTGCTAGAAAGGAGTCCATGGTTCCCCGAGGGCTCCCGTGGACCCTCCTTTATGTCCCCTTCACCTCCCCATGCTCCAGCAACTACAGGGTCAGTGCCACCTGCAGCTGCAGGGCATCCTTCTGATGGGTTTGTGCCACCCACACTGCTTGTTCAGTGTTTGGGACTGTATCCCTCGTCTGGATGGGCCCACGGGCAATGTGAGCTTCTGGGAGAGCCGAAGGAGGGGAGTAACAGATCTAGCTTGGACACTGGAGGACGGAGCAGAGGAGGGTGAGGCGGGAGGAGAGAGGCCTCTAAGAGGCTTTGGTCAACAGTCCAGGGGAGCAAGTCCGCATCTGGGACCCCAGTTTGCCTCTCGGCCTCTGCTGGGTGTTGTAGAGCAATATACCCTGCCCACCAAGGATGAGAGGTGGGGGAACACTGGACCATCTTCTTACAGATGGGGAGATCGAGGCCAGTGAGACAGAGGTCTGACCACGGTCACAGAGCAAGCAGGGGCCAGGGCTGTGCTCGGGCCACCCAGCTGAGCGCTCTTGCCCATGTCTGTCCATAGAGCCGAAAGCCAACACTAGGCATCAGTGTGGAGAAACAGGGGATGAGATGGGGAGAGGATGCAAAGCTGAGTGGCACCTTCAGATTCTGCCCTGAGGGAGACAACAGGAAATAATGACATCTCTGCAGGACCCAACAGAGCTGGAAGAGGCTCTGAATCACTACAAAGGGAAGGTACCACCAGCGTCAAGGACGCACATCCGCTTCTGTGAGAGGAGGGGTGAGAGGCAATTGGTGCTGGTGAGATGTGTGGAGGTGGCAGTGGGGAAGGGGCAGCCTGCTTCTAAACACAGACCTGACACACAGCCTGCTCTCTGCCTGTTGACCTCAACTAATCTTACCAGCGCACGGCTGTTAGAAGCAAAGGCTGTCATGCGAAGATGGGACAGCCAGTCCTGCGAGGGTCAGTCGGGTCAATCTGGTTCTTGTTTAAAAGTAATAGCAATGGACTCCGGGCAGCTTAAGCCAAAGGGCACTGGCCAGAAGGCTCTGAGGTTCTCAGACTTGAAAGGGGACAGGAGACTGACACCCACACCTCCCTTGCCACCCAGGTGCCTGGCTAATTGAGTAGGAGGCCCCAGCTTGTCCCCAAGGATAAGAGTCCTCCCTGCATGCATTCAGGGGGTCAGTGAAGGGCTCTGCGGGGGTGAGAGGGAGGGGGATGCTTTTATTTCAGCTCTAAGCTGCTCCTGGGGGGTGGGGGTGAGGGGCGGGGGGAGGAGCCCTGGGCTTGAGCAGAAGGAAGGAGCCAAGCGCAGACTCCAACTGCAGGTTGTCCGGGCCCCGGGCGTCCTGGGAGAAGAGGGGCTGTCCTGACCTCCCAGCTGGCCCACCTGGAGGAGGGTCTCTGGGATGAGCCAGTCTCTAATCCGTCCTCCTGAGCGTTTAGCTCTGTCCAGGGTGCTGCTGAGCGGCCGAGAAAGAAGGACCAGGTTGTAGGGTTCACTCTATTCCTTCCTCTATCCACTGCCCTCCCCGCTCCCGGGTGAGCTGGGATGGGGGGCAAGGACATTGGCCGGCAGCATGTTGGCATGTGGAGCTTGACCATGAAGGGGACAGTGCTATAGGTCTTCCACTGAGCTCCTCTGCCCCTCTCCCTCGCCCCCCTCCCCCTCAATTTTATGCTCTTTGGAGCACAGATGGCTTGAGCTCATCTCAGATGGGCATCTCTAGAGCATCCGACATGATGAGATGAGCCTGGGGCTGCTTACTCAGGTGCTGCCCAGTCTTTCATACTCTGGACATAGATGCAGAGATCAGAGGGTTTCCCAGCTTGTGCCTGGACTCTGTCCGGCTTTGGGGTTCAGGACTCCCCAGCCTATCTGATGAGCTGGGAGCACGGGGCCACCACTATTTCTTCTGGGACTCAAGTGCCCCCTGGAAGAGCGCTTGTCCTGGGGGAAGAGGCAGCTAGGCAGGGACAGCCCCACATCTGGGAGCTCTGAGACAGACAGAAATGGGTCTGAGTACCAGCTCCACCTTTGGCAGGCAGGTGAACTCGGGCCCGTTTCTCTGCTTCCTAACCTATAAGATGAGGGGTAATAGTGCCCAACTCATTGGTTGTTGAGATGATTAAGTGAGCTAACAATACATGTAACAAGGTACAAACTACAATATTTTCTTATGCAGAAGTCAACTGCTATTTCTCTGAATAGACAGAGACAAAAATTGAGCAGAACTCCTTTGTCTGGGGAAGGGACCCGAGCCTTCCTCTGAGTAATGCAAACGTAAGGCTAGTGTGCAAACTTACTGAGAGGTAATGAGACCTTTTGGCGTGTGCGCGCACATGTGCATAGTGACAGAGCTGGTACCTTCATGCCCAGGGGGTGCTGGCAGGATTCAGACCTGCCTTCTAGACAGGCTTCCACTGGGCAGGCGGGACCAGTCTGCAACTGGGAGGGGTGTCCTGTTTCTCTCTCTACTGGTGTTTGGAAGTGAGTTTGACCTCTTTTGACTTCAGGGACCCCTAGGATGGGAACAGAGGCCTCAAGGTGGAGTCACTGGATCCTACTCTTAAGATTGATGGGCACTTCATAATTGGAAGGGATGCCTGAGTAGCTCAGTGGTTGAGTGCTCGCCTTGAACCGCCAGGTCTGGGGTTTGATTTCTGGCCCTGGCCCATGCAAACTCCATATACTGAACTGTGGTGCAACCAGTAACCGCCAAGTTGACGCAGCAGCGAAGGCGTTTGACTTCCATGTAGGAGGCTCTCAGTTCCGTTCCTGCCCTGTGAGGCCCCACACCCACCCGTGTGGAATGAAACAATGTCACAACTAATGAGGTACAACTATGGAGACTGCTCTGGGCCCTCCCCCTTCTCTCTTATTCCCTGTCTCTCTTACCTTCTCTCAAACAATAAAATCAATCTTAAAAACCGTGTTTAATAATTGGAAATGTACTAACAGGCATGCCTGCATTTGTACTCTGCCCGCTGAGCTGGGCACTGTGGCTAGAGGCCGTGCTTGGCACATGGAAGCCACGCCGTGAACGGTCGTTAGCCTCAGAGCCATGGGGCCATGTGGGGGAGGTAAGGCTAAGCAGCTCACAGACTGCAACTCAGATTTTCCCGTGGCCCAGCCCTCCGGACTCCTGTGTATGTACCTGGGAGGAAGGAAAGGGATGTAAGCAAAAATAGAAAGAGCAATTTAACTAAAACCTCCTCAAGGTCTTGGGGACATGAACAGCACTCCTTTGACACTCCACAAAAAGGGGGAGTTCTACCTGCCTGCCTGCCACCCTTCCCTCCTTCATTTCCTGCTCCAAGCCTGTGGTTCAAGTGGGAGCTGCCAGTTAATCTCAGGATTCAACCTTACAGCCACATGGGTGAGGGCATGACCCACACCCCGCCATTCAGGAACCTTCCTAGAATTTTAAATTGGAGCCAAGGGAAAAGAGTCTTTTCTGAAGGCGAAGCCTTCAGATGTGCCCCTAGACTCTACTGGTGGTAATCTCCCTGGCCCGTGGAAGAGATCAGTCTGAGTAGGAGAGAACAGAGCTAACCCATCAAGAGAGGAAGAGGTGAAAGATGGAGCGGGAGAGAGCTTGGAGGGCAGTCAAATTCCTGACTCTGGCGATTTCTGTAGTCCAAGTACACCCTTCTACTTCCCGGGGTTGGATCATCTGAAGCAACAAACATTGCTTTTCCTCGAGCTATTTCAGGTTGGGATTCTAGAATATGAAAGTTCCCACTAGGCTTTGGCACTAGATGATTCCAGCACATTCACGGTGGGTCTGGCTGGAGATGTTGGATAACCGTGGAAGGTAAAGGTATTTGAAGAGAGGGGCAGTGTCCAGGAAAAGTGGTGTTATCCGTGGAGGATGGCAGAGACTTCCAAAACAGAAGGCAGAGCTCGGGAAATACTGCCAAGCAGCATTTGGCAGAAGCAGCAGAAAGTTGGGGGCGGGTGGAAGTGGGGACGTGTCATATAATTGAGCAGATTTACTTGTGAAATTTATCACACGTTCAATCGATGCAGTCTAGTATTCTTTTTATTTCTACTTGACTTTACACCTTGGGCATCTTCCCTTGAAATTAAATATGATTTGAAAACGTGATTGTTAATGACCTCATAGCATTTCATCATATGAATCTAATGTAATTTATTTAACAAATCCCTTAGGCTAGGGGATCTTAAGTAAATTGTCTTTTTTTTTTTCTCTTTAATTCTTTTGTTATTGTGTACTATGCTGCTAGGAACCTCCTTGGAAATCAATCTTTGTGCACATCTCTAATTATTTCCTTAGGAGAAATTGCCATAAATGGAGTTGCTCTATCAAAGAGCATGGACGTTTTAAAGACTTTGATCCATATAAATAATTTGCCTTACAGAATGGTTGTGACAATTTACATTCCCCCCATCGGGTAAAATATTTTCTTTTCTTTGAACCTTTGCCAGCCCTCAGTACCATAATTTTTTAAAAGCCTGGCTGACAGGCAAAATATATATCTCCTTGCTTTAATTCAAATTTATTTTATTACTAGTGACGCTAAAGTTTTTCATTTATGTATTGGCTATTTGTAGTGTTCTATTGTAAATTTCTTATTTATATCCTTTGCTCATTTTTCAAATGGGGTTTTCAGATTTTCTTATTGATTTGTAAGAGTTATTCACCTACCCTGTCCTATATGATACACATTATTGCCTAGTTCCCTAGTGTGATTTTTAATTTTGTTTACGATAGTTTGATCTCCATAATGGTTTAACTTTTTTTTTTAATATATATTTTATTTATTTATTTATTTTGACAGAAGAGAGAGAGAGAGAGAGATACAGAGACAGAGAGAGAACTGAACTAGGGGAACTCCCCAGTTCAGCACATGGGTCCGCACGGGCCGGGGCCGGGATTCGATCCTCGGTCCCCGGCGCTGCAAAGTGAGCGCCTAACCCACTGAGCCATCCCGGCTTCCCCATGGTTTAACTTTTATGATTTCAGATTTGTCACTTTCCCTTTGTACTGTCTTCTAAAACAGAGTGCTTAGCAATACCTTCCTCACTCCAAAAAATCAGATAAATATTCACTAAGATTTTCTCCTGATTCTTCTAAAATTTAATAGCTTCAACTCACTCATCCATTGAGAATTTATTTTGACATGGGTGAGGTGAAACTCTTTTTTTCACCATCCAAATAGTCCATCAGTTGCCCCAATATCACGGAATGATTTTAAATGTCAAGATCTGTTTCTGGGCTTTTTGTGAGATTTCTCTGGTCTATTGACCAGTTTTGGACTAAAATACAATTGAATTTACGTTTTTAAAGGAAGGAAATCTCTGCCAATTTGAAAAGGGGACAGACACATGCCACTGAGAATTTGGCTCTTTCTAGACAGAAAAGGCCTGGTCTCAGGTGTGCCAGGGGACATGGGTGATGGTGGTGGGGACACTTAGCAGGGAGCTGGGATCTTGTGAAGGTGGGTGGTGGCTGGAGGTCCCAGTTATGTCCTTTAAGAATTCCTGGGAATGTGACCTCCTTTTGCAGTGTCCAGCGGAAGAGGTGAGAACATTCTGTCTGTGCAGGTGCCAGTTTGCCAGGTGGAGTTCTGGGGAGGAGGTGTGAACAGGGATGACAGAGGTGCCTCCTTCAGTCAGGGGTGGGGGGCGAGGCTTTCCCTAGATGCTGCGATGTGAGCAGGTCTCCGAGGGCATAGCAGCTGTGAAAACCTTTGTACACAAACCCTTGTCTGCGGTTCAAACTGCCTTTCTTTAGACAGATTCCTAGAAATGAAATTTCTTTCTTTCTTTTTTATTTTATTTTTTTAAAAAAGATTTATTTTATTGTCTTGATAGAGAGAAACAGAGACAGAGAGAAGGGGGAGGGCCCAGAGCAGTCTCCATAGTTGTCCGTCATCAGTCTTCTGACATAGTCTCATTGCACACAGGTGGGCGGGGGCCCTGCAGGGCAGGGACTGGGCTGGGGGCCTCCCGCATGGGAGGCATGGCCCCACGAGCTGATGGCCAAATCGGGGGCCTCCCACCTGGGAAGCTCACCCTGGCAAGAACCGAACTGGGGCCACCCACATGGGAAAGACAACCCTGGGGCTGCCAGGCGAGTGTTTAACCAGATGAGCCATCCTGGCATTTCCCAAATGAAATTCCTGTGCCACAGCATAAAGTATCAGTCAAAACTCTTCTGGCCATGGTGACAGAAGCCCCTTAAGCTGGCTTCTTAAGAATGAACAAGTGTGGGTGGGGTTCACGGGCTCAGCCGTGGAAGAAAAGCCCCGGGGATCGAGGCGGCTTCCGTCATGGTGGGGTCAGGACTCAGTCCAGGTCGCTGGGGCTCCTTCTCTCGCCCTCCCGGGCTAGCTCTGCTGTCTTCCTGCCCCGGCCCCTGGAAGCTCCGGGCTTACATCGCACTAGCTCAGCTACCTGCACAAAAAGAGAGCATCTCCTTCCTCTTCAGTCCACACAGGTTCTGGTGGAGTCTCGTTGGACCAGCTGGTATCCCTGAATCAGGTACCAAGGCTGGGAGATGCGGTGCCTCACCTGGCCCGTCCTGGGTCACTCACCCACTCCTGGGACTAGAGGCACGGTCCTCCCAAACCAGGGCACTGAGAGGGGAAGACAACCTGTGACCACAGGGGCCAGCTAAGCCCGCAGACGTCCGCTCCTACAGGGACGCTCATTTTCAGTCAGGTTTTGTCTTAGGCAATCACTCAGTGGCTGTGGGGACACTGTGGGAGCAGAGGATCCATGTGCTGCACACGGATGGAAAAGCACGCATGTCAGGAGCTGGACAGAGCGTGAGGCTGTGGGCCACACGCTGTTCTAGGCCCAGCAGGTGAAGCAGGGAACCCCGTGCTTACTGCCTTCAGAGAGCTTCCAGTGTGTGTGAGGGACACCTATGCAGAGGTGGCAGCTGGTCAGACCCAGTAGGTCACAGAGACCGACAGACAGCATAGGGGCTGGGGTTTAGGCCAGCTGGGTAGGGGGAGAGGCGAGCCGGGGGAGGGAAGGCCAGGTTTTGAGACTTGAAGGATGTCTGGTAAAGAGAGGAAGGGCCTGCAAGTGGAATGTTCCCGATAGAGGAACCAGCCCAAGCCAAGGGTGGAGACGTGGGAGAGGACAGAGCATTCAGTGACTTCAGGTGGACGCGTGTGCCTGAAGGCTTGAGCCGGGGCCTGGCTGGGGGAAGATGAGAGATGAGGCCAAGATAAGGGGAACTGGTGGGGAGAGAGGGCCGCTGAGGGCCTGGGGCTTGCTCTCTGACAGCGGGAAGCCCTCAAGGGTGGTGAGCGGGACAGTGCCCTCGCAGGCAGCTGGGACCCTCTTCCTGACTTGTAGATGGCTGACTTCTCACTATGTCCTCACATGGCTTTCCTTGGTGCATGAGCATGGATCTCTCTCTGTGTCTCTCTGTCTCTCTCCCCATCTTCTTAAAAGGCCACTAATTCCATCACGAGGGCCCCACCCTCATGAGCTCCTCTAACCCTATTCCTGTCCAAAGGCCCTATCTTCAAGCACCGTGGCGCTGGGAGAGCTTCAATATATACATTTTAGGGGGAACAAACATTCAGTCTGTAACAGGCAGCCCAGGGGCGCATGGAGGCAGGGGGAGGGGCCTGAGGACCTGTGGAAGGTCGAGGGTCATAATACAGGGCCCCCCCTCTGTCTTTCTCCCCCTCCTCTGTCCTGTCCTTTCCCTCAGCCTCTCTCTCTTTCTCTACCTCTCACCTTCTTCCCTCTTTTCTTTTGTCTTCTTGGAGGATGGGAGCTGCCTTCTCAGAAACGCAAGTTTATGGGGAAGTTTATCCTTGGCGCGAGGGATATCCGCCTCACTCCAGAAAACTCAGGGTAAAATAAATCTAATTAAATCTGTTACTGTTCACGGAGACTAGTTTTGTGGGCAATTGACCTGTTTTATTTATTATGTAAACCATCATGAAACCCAAGCTCCATATTATTTATGCTAATGGAAGGGAATAGGTAATAAATCCCATGTGAGGATGTGGGCAGACCAGATGGTCTGGTGGCACTTTGATGGCTTGTGCTGGGGGAGCCCGTGCCAGACGTCGCTCTCGGCCCCAGGAGAAGGGTGGAGGGGCTCTGGGAGGGGGTGGCAACGAGTCCTGGAGGCAGCCTCCCTCTCAGCAAATTGCAAAGTGCTAATGAGAAGAGGGGGGCTTTGTGGGTCATCTCCCTATCCATCTTCTTCTCCCTCTCCCGGGAAACTCCAATCTGTGCTGCGTCCCTCGCGGAGACTGGAATGAAAATAGATGGTGCACCTCCCGCGTGCCGCGTTCGAAGGCGGGAGCCGCCACCAACACAATGGCATCGGAGTTCCACCACGTCCCTCAGAGGCAGTTCCCGTGTGTCCTGCGTTGTAAGTGAGGAAATGCAGGCTTAGCAGCCGAGCTGGGGGTGGAACCTGGGGTGTTTGACTTGTAAGCCTCTCGTCTTTCCAGGGTGCCATGGCCTTGGGTAATACAGAGCCAGGAAGGAAGGAAGAAAAGGCATGAACGAAGAAGGGAGAGAGGAAGAGAGGAGGAGAGAGAAGAGCCAGAAAGGCGAGAGCAGTGGCGGTTGAATGGGAAGCTGGGAAGAGAGGGTAGGGAAGAGGGAGGAGAGCAAAAGAAGGCAGGAAGACAGGATCAGCAGAAGGGAAGGGGGAGGCGGAGGAGGAAGAAGAAGGGACAAGAGGGGAGGGGAAGAGGTAGAGGCAGTTCTTCAGGGCAGGTGAGTTGGACAGTCATGTGAGGTCAAGTCAGGGACAGTCCATGAGCAGGCGGTGACTGTTTCTAGCTGTGAGGGCAGCTGCCTCGTAGAGACTTGAAAAGCAGCGAGTTTATTTAGGGTTGAAGGCTGAGAGCATCAGCTTCTCTTCGAAGAAAGGACAACCATTCGGGAGGCGATGCAGGAGGAGCTGAGTTTACAGGAGCCCAGCCTGCCCAGCTCTCCCTGGCCAGCCCCACCCCTGCAGGTGACTCAAGGGAGACATGTCACTCCTCTGGTCACCAGGTGTACATTCTTGTTTTTCTTACTCGTCCTTACCAAATGGGGCCACATGGAAGGCATTTAAGTGGCTTGATTTATTTTGCAAACAGACGAGGCACAATTGGAGACAAGTATAGAGAAATAAAAATAGGCAGCCACGGCACTGGGGCTTATGTGTGGCAGTGGCAGGGGCTTGGACTGGCTGTGTTGTCAACTTGCACAAGTTACTTAGTGTCTTTGAGCCTCTGTCTTCTCGGGCACAACAATGCCTGCCTCCAGCGTTGTTAGTGAGGACGGAACAGGGCCAGGCATGTGCCAGCACTCTGCCTGGCACAGGGGAGGGGCCCACACACTGAGAAGGGGAGCTGCATGCAGGAGGTGTAGTGGGGGGCGTTTGAGAGGGAAGGAAAATGGGCAGAGGAAGGAGTTGCAGCAAAAGCCTTAGCTCAGGCGGAGCTCTGGAGCTGGGATGCACCAACTGGTCCAGTTTGCCTGGGTTCTGGAGGGATCCCGGCATGCAGGCTTTTCATGTGTCCTATCTTCCAGAGTGGCCCTGCCTGTAGCAAAGGGGCTGGACTTTCTGTCCAGTGGATGTGGGCTGTCTCTACAGAGAGGGCTTACCCTCGGGTCTGGTGACTGTCTTCCGCTGAGGCCAGTTCTTGGAGAGAGACTCAGCTAGACGTGAGCCGTCACTCCAGGCAATTAGGGGAATGAGTGTCTTGTTTTTGAGGGTAGAATCAGGGCAGGAGGGTAGAATCCTGCACAGTTGTTTGGTAAGCCTGCATTCTCTCCCCATGGCCCACGAGGCAGGCCAGGGTAGTTACTAGGAAGTTCTCGGGGATACCGGGATAGCTCAACAGGCTGAGAGCTTGCCTTGCAACCCCAAGGTCCAGGGATCAAATCTCGACTCTGGCCTGTGCAAACCCATAAGCTGAACTGTGGTGGTGAAGGTTCGCACCTCCCATGCGGGAGGCCCCCGGTTTGGTTCCTGCCCTGCGCGGCCCCACATCCACCTGTGTGGAATGAAACTGTCACAACTAATGACGCACAACTATGGAGACTGCTCTGGGTTCTCCCCCACTCTCCTCTTACCTTCTCTCAATAAATAAATAAATAAATAATCCCAAAACAGAAGTTCTCTTCAGTGTCACAGCTGGTGTCAGATGCTGCCATCTTTTAAGAACTCAGGAGGATTCCTCCAAAATGCTCGTCTTGGCTTGTTCAGAAGGTAAGGCTGGGGAAGCCGGGATGGCTCAGTGGGTTAGGCGCTCACTTTGCAGCCCTGGGGACTGAGGATTGAATCCTGGCCTGTGTGGACCCACATGCTGAACTTGGGAGTGCCCCCAGTTCAGTTCTCACCGGGGTGAGACCCGGGCCTAGTTCCTGCCCTGTGCAGCCCCACCCACCTGTGGAATGAAACTATGTGGAAAAACCAATGATGTGCAACTATGGAGACTGCTCCGGGCCCTCCCCCGTCTCTCTGTCTCTGTATCTCTCCGTCAAAAACAATAAAAATAAATCTTAAAAAAAAAAGATAAGGCCTTGTGCTCCTTCCTGTCTGTGGAGCCTCTCAGGGTCTTCACCTCAAGACCCCAGGAGGCCCCCCTTTCCCGGACAATCTCTTGGAACGTCAACTTGGGGCAGTGGAATGATCAGATTCTTCAGCAGGGGATCCTTTTGCTTTTCTCGCGGTGATTTCATTCCTTTGGTCTGGGAGCCAGGCTATCTTCATCTCAGACAATTAAAAGAATTAAAAATACTAACAGCTGATGTTTGTAGACTCCTTACTAGTGTCAGGCACTGTTCCACATGTTCTACATGCAGTGAGTCACTTTATCCTCCCACCATCCTATTGCAGAAGTAGAGTTATCCTCGTTTACCACTGAAGAAACTGAAGCCAGAGAGGTTAAGAACTTGCTAAAGGTCACACAGCTAAGAGGTGGTAAAACCAGCATACAAGCCCAGGCTCTTTGTTCCCAGAACCTGTGCTCTTGCCCATTGTGCGAATGACACCACTAGATTAAGACGGCCAAGTTAATCCAAACTTACATCTATTCTTGGTGGCAGGAGTTCCGTCCCTGCACATTTTAATAATAATAATAATAATAATAATTACAATATTAAAAATAATAAGTGCAATTTGCCAGGTACTAACTCTGTGTCAGACATCATATTAATTGCTTTACCTTCATCACTTCGTTAATTATTTTCATGAACCTATGAGGTAGTCATTCTCATTATCCTCACTTTATAGATGATTGTCACTTTCCCAAGGTCAACAAACCAAAAGGTCTGTTATGGTTACTTATTTCTGGCTAAAGATTCTCACAAAATGACTTAAAATAGCTACTTTTTTTTTTCTTTCTTTTTTTTTTTTTTTAATATCTCACTATGTTGTGACACATTCAGGCAGGGCTCGACTGGGTGGTTCTTCTGCTCCACATGGCATGGACTGAGGTCCCTCAGTGGTATCCAGCGGATGCTAGACTGGTCTGGAAGGTCTGCCTGATGCCTTCGTGGGCCCAGCTGGTCCCCTTTCCTGTCCCTGTAGTCTCAGGACCTCCCCTGTGGTCTCTCCAAGCGGGGCAGATGGACTTCTTTTTTTTTTTTATCTTTTCACATTTATAGAGAGAAATTATCTTTTTGTCTTCAGTGCATAGTTATTTCTATTTTACTTTTTGACAGATAGAGAGAGAGACAGAGACAGAGACAGTCAGAGAACCGAACTGTGGGAACTCCCCAGTTCAGCACGTGGGTCCCGCCTGGGCCGGAGCCGGGATTCGATCCCCGGTCCTCATGGCCTCAAAGCGAGTGCTCAACCCGCTGAGCCGTCCCGGCTTTCCCCCAGATGGACTTCTGAAGTGGCAGCTTAGGGTTCCAAGAGTGAGTTCTCCAGGAGGAAGGAAGTGGATGCTCCTTAAGACCTGGGCCTGGAAGCTTCCAGTGTGTTCTATGGATCAAATCCATTACAGAGCTTACCCAGATGCAAGGGGCCGGGGTTTAGACATCCAGACGGCAGGTGCATCAAAGCATGTCCTGCCATCTGAATCTGTCACACAGGGTGAGTCTGTCCATCCCCAAAGCTCTGGTGTTTAACTGGCTCCCACCTGCCTCTCCCCTTCCCGCGTGTGTTTCTCTTTTCTCTGTGATCCCCTCACTTCAGAACCTTCAGCGACCAGCCAATGCGCCTCAGCCTCTAGCATCTGAAGTAGCTGCCAGGTTAGAATGTTTGGCCACCTGAGCCCGTCTCCTTGATGGTTCCTCTTTTTTCTTTCCCTTCTTGGCTTGCCTTCCATGCCTGCGCCCTAGGCCTCCAGCCTGCACGGTAAGTCTGTCCTGAGTTGGCATGTGGGCCCTGGCAGAGGTCTGGGCAGACCCCTGGGGCAGCACAGCGGGTCAGAGGAGAATCCTGCAAGTGAGGGCTGTGGCCCATGATGGGCGGGGGGCCCGGCCAGCCGGGGTCTACGCTGGTGCTGGCCTTGGGAAACTCTGTCTAGTCAGGTCATTGCCACACCCCCTGCTCTCATTGCCCTCAGGCTAAAGTCCTGCATGATCTGATGCTGCTTACACTCAGCACTCCCCACCTTGTACTTTCCTCCCTGGCCACACTTCCTTTAGTATTTGGGAGGACATACGGGTTGGAGCGAATGAAACCACGAGAGGCCTGGGAGGGGAGCTACCAGTGAGAAAGTAGGACTAGAGAGAGATAAATGTACATAAACAAGGAGAGAAAGAGGGGTGGGAGAGGGAGAGGACTAGAGAGAGAGAGAGAGAGAGAGAGAAGGAGGAGAGCCCAGGGCAGTCTCTGTAAATGTACATCATTAGTTGTGACATGGTTTCGTTCCACACAGGTGGATGTGAGGCCATGTAGGGCAGGAACTGAACTAGGGGCAGTTGAGCATATGGGTTTGCACAGGCCGGGGCTGGGATTCGATTTCAGGACCTCTCAGTTGCAAGGCAAGTGCTCAACCTGTTGAGTTATCCCGGCATCTCAGTGAAACCCTTTTTTAATCTGCCTTCAATAGTTCAACAAGTATGTATTGAGCCTCTATCGATGTCAGCCATTTTTCCACAGCCCAGTGGTGAATGAGACCAATTGGAGCTCATATTATTCCTGGGAGTGGAGGTGGGACACACACACAGACACACACACACACACACACAATGAAACAGGGGACAGGGGGACGAATGCCTACGGAAAAGGAGGGGGAATTTCAGGTTGTATGGTCAGGAAACCATTCTCTGAAGAGGTTACATCTGAGCACGAAATTGAATAAAAAGAAGAAATGAGCCATTCAGAGATCTGAGGGCCCAGAGCTCCAGGCAGCGGGAGCAGCGAGTATGGCTGGGGCTGGGAGGTGGCGTGGAGGAGCCAGGGGAGGGTGGAGAGCCCTGCCTGAGGGGGCGGGCCAGGAGGGGCTGTCACAGGTGCAGGCTGGGTAGGGACTTCACATTTTATTTGCTTTTGCAATGAGAAGCCATCCAGGGCTTCCAATGAGGAGCAGGCGGCGATTTGGTTTCCATTCTTGCAGCCTCCCCAGCCCGCACTGGCTGCTGTGTGGACAACAGACCGTGGTGGCAGAGTGTGGCAGAGGGAGGCTGGCGGTGGCCATGCCAGAGATCCCGGCAGACGTGCTGGGTGCGGGGCCTGGGACCACAGCTATCGCACTGGGGCAGGGGTTGGATTCTAGATAGAGTTTAAGGTAGAGCCAGCAGGATTTTCCCATGAACCAAATGGGGGTGTGAAGGTAAGATGCAATAGTTGTGGGCTGAGCAACTGGGCAACGCTTATTGAGATGAGGGAACTCAGGCAGATGGTTTGAGGGGGGCAGCCCACGAGTCTCACTGAGACTTTATAATGTTTGGGAGGCCGCTCAGGCAAATGGGAGGTCCAGTAGGCAGTTGCATATATGAGTTTGAAGTTTAGGAATGGGGCTAGGGCGGGACACACGTATTTGAGCATCCTCAGTTCACAGAAGGTCCCTAGGGCCATGGCCTTGGGTGAGATCAGTGACAGTGGAGAGAGGAAAGAAGTTCAAAGTCTCAGCTCTGGGAGCCACCAGCATTTAGAGGTCAGGATGAGTAGTTTCCTGGAGCTGTCATAACACATTACCACAAACTGGGTGGCTTCGAACAACTGAGACATTCTGTCACAGTTTTAGGGGGGACAAGTCTGAATTCAAGGTATCTGCAGGTTGTTCTCCTTCCAGCGGGTCTTGGGGAGAATGCTTCCTTCCCCTCTCAGGTTGCGAGGGCTCAGGTGTTCCTTGGCTTGTGGTGGCCTCTCCCCAATGTCCACCTCCATCATCACATGGCCCTCTCTACTTTCTCCTTGTCTTCTCTTCTAAGGACACTTGTCTTTGGATTCCGGACCTGCTAGATAATCCAGGATTATCTCATTTTGAGATCCTTAATTATATCTGCAAAGACCCTTTATTCAAATAAAGTCACATTCACAGGTTCTGGAGTGTGGATGCATCTTTTTTGGGGGCCACCATTCAATCCACTGCAAGAGTCCGATACAGAGATGGGGGTGACCAGGTAGGGAGAAACCAAGGGAGGGTGATGTGCCAGCAGCAAGTAGAGATTCTGAGGGGCAGGGGGAGTGATTGACTAGGTCCAGTGCTGCAGAGAGGTCAAGGTGAGGTCCAAGAGCTGGACATTGGATTTGACCCCATGAAGGTCAGCGGGTCCCCTGTTCCATGCTCACAGAGCAGTCCACACTGTTTCTACACCCAGGCCTAGACTGTAGGGTTATTTGTAAATGTCTACCGCCCCTACCAGACCCCCCAAAGGGGAGGAGCCATGTGTGTCTTGATCACCTCTGGATTCTCAGAGCCTAGTTCAGTGCCTGGCATGTGATAGAAGCTCCGTAGTCATTTTTTATGAATTCCAAGGTGGAGGCTAGAACCCCCATGGGGAGGACAGCGAGGCTGATGCCCCAACTGACAGCTGAATATGAGAGGCCAGTCCCTCATTTTGCACAATGTCTGCCTGTTTCCAAGTGACCATCTGACCTCGGTGGCCTCCTCTCAAGGGCCTGAGAGTCAAGGGTAACAGATCCCAAGGAATAGTCAAGGGACCTACACTGACCCCCCTAGATCCCCAGGTGAGGGTAGAGATAATCACAGGGTTGCGGGGACAGGAGGGTGGGGGCCGTGGCAGAGGGGGTTGGCTCCGTAGAGCCAGCTGCTGCCAGACCAGGGGCTGGGGACATAGGCTCTTCCTCCTTCTGGGTGGAAACTCACCCTCACATCTTTTCCGGGCACCCGGGGAGTGCGGCCCACCCTCTTCAGCCAAGATGCCACATGCTAAGCCTGGTCTGGGCCCAGATAGGCTGCTGTTTAAATAGTCAGAGATTAGTTTTCAAATTGACAGAGAAAGCCCATCTGGAAAGCCTGGAGCCTTGCCCTCCAGGGCCCAGCTGAGCAAACTCAGTTTAATTAGCCGGGTGCTCGGCCCTGCAGGGGCGGGCTGGGAGCTGCTTCTAGCTCCGCTGTGGGCCGCTTTGTGCAGCTGGGCTAGTCCCTATCTGTCTGTCTGTCCTCTCCAGCCCTTCTCCCCACTGTGTTGAGCCCTCAGAGGTTAAAGGGCTGGCACGAGGGTGGGGAGCATTCATTCTGCCTGCCTGTTCCCCTGGAAGGACAGACCTGAACCGCCTGTGTCTCCCCACTGCCTCTCGGCTCCAGCTGCAGGGAAGTATCTGAGGTTCCTTCACACGCACCCCCACCCAGCTTCCACCAGTGCCTGTGCGTGCCCCCCATTCATTCGTTCACTCAGTCATGCACCCATCCAATGATGGCTGAGCACCGCTGTTCCGGGCACCAAAGAGGCGACGGCTCTGCCCTGGGGAGTTTTCACAGTCTAGAGGTGGGCGACACAGAGTGGTCAAATAATCACACGAATGAGTATTTAGTCACAGACTGTGAGATGTGCTCAGAGAGAAGTGTGTGGTGTTGGGAGAGTGTGGGGGTTTGATGTGCTTGGTGGGGTGACAGGCCCAGGCTGAGGAGACGGCCTTTGAGCTGAGATTTGAAGGGCGATGGAAGTCAGCCAGATGAGGGAGGATGCATCTGAGTGTGTGTGTGTGTGTGCATGTGTGCACACATGCATGTAGCATTCCAAGCAGGGAGAACGTGGCGTATCGAGGTCCTGAGGTGAGGAAGCGGGGGTACCCTCGGTGCACTCCCAAAGCAGGCCTGTGTGCCCAGGGACAGGGTCAGGCCCAGAGGAGGCGGGCAGGAGGAAGGGCGGCATCTCAGGCGTAGAAGGGCACAGCAGTGCAGCGCTGGAGGGCTTTAGGCTGGCTGCACGATCGGGTTACATTGTAAAAAGGGGGCACTGGCCCAGCGTGGAGACGAGCCCCCAACCCCACGCCCTCAGTGTGGGAAGCTCATTCATAGCCAGCTCGGGGCTCCTCTCGCCCGGTCCTCACTCACCACAGCTACTGCCTGCCCCCACAGCCCGGCTTCCCTTGCACTTGGCCTGTCTTTTCAGTGCCAACCTTTGTGCTAAATAAAGGAGGGACGGATGCGTGAAGTCTGGGCTCAGACATCATCCCGTGATAAACACAGACAGTCCTGCCGGAACTTGGGCCTACCTATTGTCCCACTTCTTCCTTCCTGTGCACAGAGACCCTGCAGCCACATCTGTCGTGTCCCCCGGCCCCTACTGGTGGTGTGCTGGCCACCATGTAACAACTGGCTCTTTAAAAAAAAATTTTTTTTTTTTTAAATTTTATTGTTTGAGAGAAAGTGAGAGAGGGAGAGAGAGAAGGGGAGGGCCCAGAGCAGTCTCCATAGTTGCACATCATGTGTAGTGACTTGGTTTCATTCCACACAGGTGGATGTGGGGCCGTGTGGGTGGGAACTGAACCAGGGGCCTCCTGCAAGGGGGGTGAGAACCTTCACTGCCAAGCCATTCCAGTGGCCACCAGCTGCACCTCAATTCAGCACATGGGGCTGCACAGGCCGGGGCTGGGAATTGAGCCCCAGACCCTGCAATCGTGAGGCAAGCGCTCAACTGCTGAACTATCCCAGCATCCCCAACAGCGCTCTTTACAGGGGGGAAATAACACCCTACCTGTGGCATTTGCTGAATTTGTCAGCATCTCTACCATGGCCCACTTGGAGCTACCGAACTGATTTCTCTGGATGCAGAGCTGGGGGTTGGGGACGCGCATAGGCAGCGCAGAAGCCTCATGAGCCTGCTCCAGGCCGCCACCGCCCTAACACTCGGCAGGTGCAGGAACCTGGGCCTACAGGCTGGTCAGGGCCAGGTTTGACCCAGCTGGCCCTCAGGCTGCTGTCTTCTGGGTCTAACAGGCATCTTGGTGTGTCTGACTCCCCTGGGCGAGGCTGAGCCCGTGCCCTGACACGCTGCCTGGCCCTGCTGTGTGCCTTCCCTCCTCCACCAGCAGTTGCAGGCCTTCGTATCACAGACCCGCAGGCTCCTCCTGGCTTCCTAACTGAGCTGTCCCCTTGGGTCCTGACCTGCTTTGCTCAAACCCTGTCCTTACATATGATGGAGGCCTGCCATGCTCCTCCCACCCAGCGAGGTGAGGTCCAGATACCCCAGCCTGGCCTTGAGCCTTGATGCCCCCGGCCCGCTGTTACTGGTTGTCACTCAGACCTGCCTGCTCAATGTTCATCCTCGTGCAGTTTGCTGATGCCTCCCTCTGGTCTAGAATGCCTTCCCTTTTCCACCTCAACCTTCTGCAGACCGGGCTCAGCACCTGCTTCCTAGCCCCTGGGGCGCAGCCCTGGTGTGTGCCCCACGCTGAGCTTGGGTGTTCCCACTTTGCTTGAGAGAAACAGCATGGCGTCATGGTCAGAACAAGGCTCTGGAGGCGGCACCACCATTAGCTGTGTGACCATGGAGAGTGCGACCTAACTTCACCATTCCTCAGTTTCCCCTCCTGTGAAATAGGGATGATGATAATAATAAACTCCGTTCCTGGAAGGGTGTGAGGATCAAATCAGGTATTGCTTGGAAACACCTACTAAGGTGTCCAGCACACAGTGAGTACTTAATACACCCTTGGTTGGTGGCTTCAGCAGCAATGTATCCTTTCTACCTTCAAGGCCAATGCAACATGCCCCCAGTCCAATCCAGACAGCTGTCCCCAGTCCCACGACCCTCACCTGTCCCCAGCCCCTCCTTTGCTCTTCAGAAGGGACCGTCTTTCACTCTCAGGCCGGCCCTGCTCTGTGGCCACCCTTAGCGCCAGTGGCAGGAGCCCTCCCGCCTCCCTGTGCTGGGAGCTAGAATCCCAGGCTAGTTCTTTGTGGGGATGGTCTTGGGAATCTGCTCACATTCCAACAACTGAAATGCTGTCAGGGGAGCTGGGATTTTTCAGGACATTTTCTTTGGAGAAGTTTAGGAATGTTAAATTTAATGAGCTGCACACTCTAAAAAACACTGGAAAATACCAGCTCTGCCCAGGGAAACACCTCAGGAAACTGCCAAGGAAACCCCAGCTGGACCAGAGCACGAGGAGCCCTTGTAAGTTTCTCCTTTATGGTCATTTACTCCTGTTCATTGTTTCCTTCTCTTTGAGACCTCCTAGGGAGATAAGGAGGAGCTAGATGTTTAAAAAGTAATTAAAAGGGAGAGAACTCAAAAGTGGGGGAAATTGTATTCATTCAATTCATTCCCTCCACTCCCCAGATTTGGAAAGACACGCTATCGGGGCAGTTCTGGCAATAAACAGATGGCACTTAAGTATTTGCAAAGGTGTGGGCCTGGTGTGAGGTCCTCAAGGTGGTGGCACGGGGCTATGGCTGCCCCCGGGGCCCCAAGGGAGGGATTTCCAAGATGGAGAGAGGTGGGTTAACTCCCCCGGGTACACACAGCAACTGGAGTCTCAGGCTTGGTTTTCGCCTTTGACATCCTGAACCAGGACCTGGGGCTTTGTGTGGCAGGAGGACTGGGACTTGGGGGACACACTGAAACCCCTGTTTGTTCTTCCTCTGAGTTTGTGTCAGTTCCCAGTGGGTTGGAAGGTGCTGGGGCTCCCCGTGAAGATGTCATCACCAGAACCTTCTCGGCAAACAGTCCTGAGGACCTGAGCCAGGACCCAGGCTGGGCCTGCATGCACACATGCCCAGATAACCAGTGCTCTGCCTTCCTTCGGGACACAGGTGGGAGGTGGCCCGCGAGCTGGGAAGGCGGCAGTTGGCACAACAAAAGCAGGGCCAGGCTGGGCAGAGGCCAGGGCTCCCTGACGGGTTTGCTTTCTGCCTGGTGATTACCCATTTCCTCCAGTCAGTGCCTGATAAACCGTTATCATGGAATTATCCGCCACAGGCTCCGGCATCAGTTATGAAATCCATTACTGTCCGTCAAGCCCTGTGGCTAATGGGAAAAACCTGGCAGCTACCCAGTGCTCCAGGCGGGGCTCGGACATATCTGTTATCTGTCTATTACTTCAGCAATCACACCTTGTAATGGAATCTTGGATGGGAAATGACAGGAAGTCCCAGGATATGTCATTCTGATGGGTAGCTGGGGGGTGTGGCCATTGGCTGGCTCTGGAGTATGGAGTGTGGCAGGGAAGTGACTCATGGGGTCAGCCCTGGAGCTAGAGGAGGCCCTTTGCTTGTGGCCCAGGAGCAGGTTCCCAATTCAGAGCCAGCTAAACATGGTGGTGGATAGGGGCTAGGTGGATGGATGGGCAGGTAGGTGGAGTACAGGCCATACCCCAACAGGCTGGAGTCTATGCTTCATTCTGTTCCTACTTTCCTCCTCTTCCTGGGCTGAGAGCTACCCTTGTCCAAATGAACGGATCAACTGCTATAGCAGCTGTTGTGCATGTGGCTCTAGAGTTAGATGGATCTGGGTTTGAAGCCCAGCTCCACTCCTGTAGCAGCATGGCCTCAGACAATGGACTTAAACTGTCTCTGCCTCAGTCTCCTCATCTATAAAATGGGGCTAATACTGGAATGATAGCAGTTGACTGATATTCTATGGTGCTGGGCAGCCAGGGGCATCCCTCATCTTGTCCCTCCCTGTTTATGGCAGCCAGGGATGGTGGGAACATGTACCCATTCAGTGCATGGCTTTGGAACCAGTCTGGGTTTAAATCATGACTCTGAGGCAAGCTGCAAGCTGACCATGGGCCACGCACTTCATTTCCCCACTGCTCCTTTGCCTTGTCTATGAGGCAGGGCTGATGGTAAGTCACCGCCTGACTGTCCATATTTGCACGTGCTGATAATCGCCCTCCCTCCTCTGGAATGGGAGCTTCCTGAGGTCAGGGGTTGTGTCTCTTTGGTTTGTTGCTGTATCCCCAGCCCCTAGGGGGATCTCACTAGCAGGTACTCACTAACTGTATGTATGAATGAATGAATTATAAATATGAACATAGCACATAGGGAGACATTGGGACTGCCAGCTTCTTGGTGACTCCTCTTTGTTCTTATCTCCTAAATTTGATGTCATCTCCCCACTATCCCTGTCTCTTGTCGGGGCCACCAACATCTCTTTCCCCTCCGAACTGGACCAGAGTGTCCCCACTGTCCATTCAGTTTCCTCTTATTGTTGCCTGTATCAGAGGTCTCCAACCCCTGGGCCATGAATCAGTACTGGTCTGTGGCCTGTTAGGAACCAGGCTGCACATCAGGAGGTGAGCGAAGCTTCATCTGCATTGACAGCCGCTCCCTATGGCCCGCATTACTGCCTGAGCTCCACCTCCTGTCAGATCAGAGGCAGCATTAGATTCTCTTAGGAGCACAGGCCCTATTGTGAACTGTGTATGTGAGGGATCTAGGTTTCATGCTCCTTAGGAGAATCTAATGCCTGATGGTCTGAGGTGGAGCTGAGGCGGTGATGCTACTAGCACTGGGGAGCGGCTGCAAATACAGATGAACATGAGCAGAGAGGTTGGACTGCACAGAGACCATCATAAATCAGTTGCTTGCAGACTCATATCAAAACCTTACCAATGAGTGGCAAGTGATAATTAAGCTGCATTTGGTGGCAGGTTAGAGTCACAGGTGAGGTGATGTAGTTTGATAGTACGGCCACATCTGGTGGCAGGCTTTAGGGCAGAATCTGACACTTATTTTAGCCTGCTGGTGGCCCGCCCAATATTTGATTTACCACTTCCGTCCGCCCCTCTTTCCTGCACTGCGCACTGTCTCAGTCGCAGGTTTGGTAAGCCCACAAGCTCGCCCTAGTCAAAATGAGTAAAAAACAAATGTCGCCGGAGAGCGTCTTTGAAAAGGGGGAAAGACCCAATGAGACAGCAGAAGACTCTAAGACTGCCAACAAAAAGAAAGCTGCATTTAAAAGAAAATACCAAGAGTCCTTAAATTATGGGTTTATTGCAAAAGGTGATTCACGTTCTCCAAGCTCACTTTGTAGAATGTGTGGTGACCAACTGTTCAATGAAGCCATGAAACCTTCAAACTGCTTCGCCACGTGGAGACCAAGCACCCTGCTTAAAAATAAGCCTTTGGAGTTCTTCAAAAGAAGAAAAAAAGTGAACACGAAGAACAGA